>VDFB02087284.1:0-26899 GCA_007258455.2 Sequoia sempervirens | reverse complement strand
TAAACTTTTTAACGTGACCGGCGGCGCTGGCGTTAGTGTGATGGACTTTGACTAAACAATCAGATAGGAGTATTCTTGTTCACACATGACATACAAAAACCTTGCTAGGATGTACTTCAAAAGCTTCAAACACCTCAGACCAAAACACAGAAAGGTAAACCTATCCTTGTAATAGTCAACAAGTTGCCCTAGACCTCTTCCCTACATACCTATCAAAGCAAGTATTTTCCAAGGTTATTTTACAAGAACGTCCAACAAGCACAACAGACAAAAGATAATAATCACTGCCCCATTCCTATTTCTCTAAATCCTCTGTTTTGGGATATCATCAAGATGTCCTTGGAATAAGCGCAAAATAAGATAAGTCAAAAAGATAAAGACGAAGTAAACAAACAAACTGATGCTCTTCAATACTGCTAATGGGAAAAGGATGTGTTTGCTAAGATGATAACCGAAACTTATTGCCAAAAGATAATGCCCATTTTAAGAAGGATTCATCCTAGGACATGTTAGTGGATGGCAGCACGTCATTTCGTTTATAAAGGATGATTGATATGGGACAAATTCAGGTGATGTGTTATTGATATGAAGAGATGACCAGTTTGCTTACTGGCTTAGACTTAAGACTTGACATTTTGAGTTTTGCTTGCAATCTGCCAGACTTGTTTCTGATTGTTTTACCAAAGGTTGATGATGAAAATCAGTTTATTATGAATGATGTTTATTGCGGGTGCAAGCGAGATGAGGTGGATGGATTTTTTTCAAATATTTGGATGTTTTTGATGTTTTGCAATGTTTTGAGGCCATTTTTTGGTATTTTTTGAGGTTTTACAAATGTTTTGATTTTTGATTTTTCAAATGTTTTTGGGATTTTCTGAGATTTTGACTAAGATACTAACCTAAAGACCTATCCTAGGGGTCTCGAGGGCTGATCGTCAGATGAGCCTTGCCTATGTTATACACCCAAAAACCACGTAGTTCGACTAACGACATGACCGATTTACAGATGATGATATACATGATGAGATGTTAGTTTATTATGACGGACTCCTATAGGATTGAACTAAATGTCTCGGGGGATGATCAAAGATCAACCTTGCCTACGTTCAAGCTCAGAGATGATGTAGTTCGTCAAGACGACCTTGTTTTTGACTTTTTGAATGACTTTTTGACCTATTTTTAGATTTTCTGATGTTTTGATGTTTTTGGATTTTCTGATTTTCTAATGTTTTTAGATTTTTTGATGTTTTGATGTTTTTGGATTTTCTGATGTTTTGATGTTTTTGGATTTTCTGATGTTTTGATGTCTTTGTATTTTTTGATTTTCTAATGTTTTTGGATTTTCTGATGTTTTGATGTTTTTGGATTTTCTGATTTTCTAATGTTTTTGGATTTTCTGATGTTTTGATGTTTTTGGATTTTCTAATGTGGGGATTTTAAGACCATACATGAATCTGATCCGATGAGAATGTGCCCCCAACATGTTGTAATAGACTACTCCGATAAAGGCAGGACAAGCTGGCCTTGAGGATGGGCCAAGTAGTACTAGGAGGGATCATGATACGAACACAGGACCAAGCTATGGTGCGAATACGACTGGATGAGTGATAGATGGAGATCTGTGTGTAATGGATGATGGAAGCGAAATGGAGGGATGATGCAGATCAAGCCATAAAGATCCTAGTGGATGGATAGTGCTTATTTACGCAAGGCGCTTGTTTGCCAGGTTTTCACCAAGGTACTTGCCCAAAGTGCCACCAAAGTGGTTTCCGCTAGAGGACGATTTTTTTTATCCTTTTATGATGTTTTTGGATTTTTCATGCTTTTTTTTTTTTTTTGTTACTAAGACACCTGCTGCTTGCTGTGTTTTCACCAGTAACCTATTTTTTTCATGACATTTTGATTTTTTTGATTTTTTGGTTCTATACCTTGAAAGAATTAGGCATAAAAATTTTTGAGATGGGAGCTATTCATGGGCTCCTGTAGAGGTTCCCCTTCGGGTGTTGATAGCTGATATGCCCCTAATTTATAGCTTGCTGTTATGATGAAAGGCCCTAACCAATTGGGTTCGAACTTGCCTTTGCTGCTGGGATTTGAGACATTCTTCTGATTTTCTTTTAAGACCAATTCTCCAACTTGGAAAGTCCTACTTCTGATCTTCTTGTTGTAGCTTCGTTTGAGTCTATTTTGGTAGACCTACAAATGATTCAAAGCGTCTGTTCTTCTCTCATCCAATAACTCTAGCTTGTTTAATCTTGACACCTGGTAGTCCTCTTTAGTGATGAGGTTTTGCAATGATATTCTAAGGGATGGGAGCTCGATCTCAATGGGGAGTACAGTTTCTGATCCATAGACCAAGGAGAATGGGGTGGCACCAGTGGGTGTGCGGATGCTGGTTCGATAAGCCCAGAGGGCGAGATTAAGTTGTAAGTGCCAGTCACGACCTACATCATTGACTATTTTCTTAAGGATTTTGAGGATGGTTTTATTTGTGGCTTCTGCTTGGCCATTGCCTTGGGGATAGTACGGGGTGGAGAAGCAATGCTGGATTTTGAATTTCTCACACAAGTCGCGAATCTCCTGGTTCTTGAATGGTGTCCCATTATCTAAGATAATGGCTTGTGGGACACCGTAATAATAGATGAGATAGTTTAGGATGAATTTTGAGATCTACTTCCCAATGATATATGTCATGGGTATGGCTTCCACCCACTTAGTGAATTACTCAGTTGCAGTGAGGATGAACTTGTGGCCATTGGATGAGGTGAGTGACATTTTCCCAATGAGATTGAGTCCCCACTCTGAGAAGGGCCATGGTGTGACGATCGGGTGAAGCTCTTGAGCTGGAGCATGGATGAGGTCCCCATGTTGCTGACATTGTAAACACCTTTAGCATGATCATGTGCTTCTCGCTCCATTATGGGCCAATAATACCCCAGCCTTAGCAGTTTCTTGGCTATGGGTATTCTGTTCAAGTGTGAGCCACAGATACCATTATGAACCTTGGTTAGAGTGTTCCTCAGCATTTAGACAGTGTAGTAAAGTACCCTCTATGCTTCTACGGTATAAGGTATCACCTATGATGACAAATTTGGATGCCTTTTTAATAAAGGTTCATTTTAGGCTCGATGGTAGGTCAACGGGTAAGACTCCTATTCAAAGATATGTATAGATGTCATGATACCAAGGATCGCTAGGACCAACAATTTCACACACATATTCCAATTCTGGTTCCTCGAATGTGGGAATGAGAAGTTGCTCGATCAAAAATTCATATTTCGGTACATCATGGGGGATGTCTAATAGAGACCCAATTATAGCCATGGCGTCAGCGGCTCTATTGTTGGTTCTTGGAATCTGCTCAAATGTTATGTCAATGAAGGATTCCTTTAGAGTCTCCACCAATTTTTTGTATGGGGTTAGCTTATCATCCTTTGTCTAATATTCATTATTGACCTGATTTATGATCAACTGAGAGTCTCCATATACCTTGAGAGCTATGATATTCCATTGCACTACTATCCTGAGACCTATAGTCAAATCCTCGTATTTCGCTATTGTTGGTGTAAGGAAATGCCAATTTGTATGACTTTGGTATGCAATCCTCTTGTGGGGTGATGAGAAGACCCCAGCTCCTGATCCATGTTGGGTGTATGAACCATCGAAATATAGTTTCCAATGGTCAGTTACATTGAGGTTAAAAATGGACTCATCTGGGAATTCAGAGACAAGAGAATTCTCAGAATACATAGGTGCCTCTACTAGTTGATCTGCAATGACTTGTCCCTTGATACATTTCCTCTCTACATACTCGATGTCATACTCTAATAATATCATTACCCACTTTTCCATTCTTCCCATAAGCATTGCCTTGGATAAGAGATACTTGAGGGGATCAATTTTTGCGACGAGCTTTATCTTGTGTGCTAGCATGTAAAGTCTGAATTTTTGGGATGCAAACACTATGGCGAGGCAAGCTTTCTCGATGAATGAGTAGTTTAGCTTGTGACCGACCATTCTCCTGCTGATATAGTAGATGGCCCTCTCCCTCCTGTTTTCATCATGTTGAGCGAGAAGAGCTCCAAGGGCTACTGCTATTGCTAACACGTATAAGATCAATGGCTTCTTGGGGATGGGTGGCATTAACACTGGCAGTGTCAGTAGATATTCCTTTATTTTGTTGAATTCCTCTTCACATTTTGTATCCCATTTGTATGATACCCCCTTATGGAGTAGGTGGGAATATGGGTTCTTCTTGTCTGCCAGTTGTGCTATGAATCGTCGGATGGATTGAAGTCGGCCCTAGAGGCCCCTCAGTTGTTTTAGTGTCTTTGGTGCTTCCATCTCGAGGATTGCTTTTACTTTTTTCGGATCCACCTCAATACCCCTCATGGACACTATGTATCCTAGGAGTTTACTTGATTGTATGCTGAAGACACACTTCTTGGGATTTAGTCTAACTTTGTATTCCTCCAATCTGTCAAAGATAGCACTTAGGGTTGCTATATGATCTTGTCTTTTTCTTGACTTGGCTAGAATGTCATCGACGTAGTCTTCAACTGTCTTGTGAATCATGTCATGGAAGATCAATGTCATGGCTCATTGATATGTTACTCCTGCATTCTTGAGGCCGAATGGCATCATGTTCCAACAATAGGTCCCCCACAGACAAGTAAAAGTTGTCTTATGTTGGTCTTCTTTTGCTATCATAATCTGGTTGTATCTTGAAAATCCATCCATTAGTGATAGCATCTCATGCCCTGTTGTCATGTCCACTATCATATCGATATTGGGAAGTGGAAAATCATCCTTGGGACATGCTTTGTTCAAATCTCTGAAGTCCATACAGATTTTGATGGCTCCGTTAGGTTTTGAAACAGGTACCAAATTTGACACCCATTTTGGATAATCAATTAGTCGTATGAATCCTGCATCTAACAATTTTTTGAGCTCCATTTTGACCAATAGAGTGATTTGAGGATGCATTTTCTGAAGCTTTTGTTTGACTAGTTTTGCCTTTGGATACATTGCTAAATGATGAACTACAGTTTCTAGATCTAGCCCTGGCATATTAGCGTAACTCCATGCGAAGTTTATTTTTCTTTCCTTTAGGAATGCTGCTAGGAGTTCTTGCTCTTCTGTTAATAATGATTCCATGTAGAATGTGATATGTGGGGTCTCCTTTGTTCCTATGTTGACCGGATTGCACTTTTTGGGCAAGACTGGTGACTTCTCCTGATGAATAGCTCTTAAGGGAAGATTGAATCCTTCATCCTCAGGCACCTCAGAGAGGTTTTCACCGTTGGATACGTCCTTTCTTTTTACTATTTTCTTGTCAGAGAGTGCCACGGTGTGGTTTTCACTCAAAGACTTGGATATGATTCTTAGTTTCTCACTTTTGCGACTGAAGGATTCAATCATTTCCTCATAATAATCCTGTGTCCAACTCCATTAAGAAGCCTGCTTTGTGATCTCCATCTAGAATGTTATCCCTCAATCCCATGAATTCTGAGAGCGCTTCATCATTTTTGAATGTATCGAGAACTGGTGGTCCTTGTTGGTCATAGTCGATCAGTTGGGGGTAGACTAAAAGAATCTCATGATTTTGACTATCTGGTTCAAAGGATATGGTACTAATCATACATAGGGTCATATCTTCGAATAGCTTAGGTAGATTGGATAAGGTATCTTCGTCATCGCTAATAATATAGTGCTCAGTTATAAAATTATGTTCGTCTCTACCTGTGACTATTGGTGAGTGTACTTGTACTAGCACTGGCTGAGGAGAAACATTAGCGGCTCTAACCGGAGGACCTCAGCCGCATATGGTTATTCTCAGAGGGGTACATCCAAGGCCAAGATTTGTTATGGGTCGTGTCTCCGGCATGATAGGTGTTATGAGGCCATTGTCATTTTGTCCCAATCTATGGTTTCTATCATAACCCATTGCAAACATCATTTGTAGGCCCCTACTTCTTTCATCCATTGGTAATTTAGGTGTCGGTCTTTCATCTCAATACAACATGTGAGATGGATCTGCTTCAATAACCTCATGGCCAAGGTCTCCCCATCTTCTGAATTCTGGATAGTTTTCAGGATAGGTTTGTGATGTAGACATTTGGTTTCTTGTGGACGTCCCCGTGATCTAGGAGATTGAGGTAACTTTGCTATCACAAAAGCATTATTAGGGAGCCTATAACTTTGACAACCGTCCTCCTGGATGATGAGCTTGATGTCAGAGATGGTGGGAATGGTGGGAATGGCGGGTGTCTCTGTCACAGAAGTGGATGCGAGGGTGGCGGGGTCAATGTATGGTGTGGATGGGCCCTCATCATTCTTTGGCACTTGAGGGATTTTGTAATATTTGGCTTCAAGATTTTTCCAATATGAAAATGGTTTGGGATCTCCATGAATGGTAACCTCTTGTCCATTATGTGTAAATTTTACACATTGGTGGAAGGTTGATGCTACGACTTTCATTGCATGAATCCATGGGCGTCCTAGGAGGATATTGTATGGTAATTTGAGGTCCAAGACCTAACATGTGGTTTCCATAAGTGTTGGCCCTACTTGGATAGGGAGCTTAATTGTGCCCTGAGACACTCTTTCTTGGTCATCATATGCTCTGATTGTGATGCCCTTGCTTTTGTCGATGGAATCTTCTAATATTTTCAACTGTTTGATGAGGCTAAGAGAGCAGATATTCAAACCTACACCTCCATCCACCAAGACCCTTTTGAATTTTCTTTTGTTCACAATGGCTTCCAAGTGAAGTGTGCGGCTGTGAGATGGTTGGGTGGGGAAATCTTGGTCAGAGAATGTAAGGAGATTAGGTGTTAGGATATTTTTGACCATAGCTTGGAATTGGTCCACATCAAGATATGCAGGGACGGTGGATGAGGCTAATGCTTCCTCAAGGATATTTTTATGGGCTAATGATATTTTTAACAACTCCATGATGGAGATGTGTGTTGGTGTCCTCTTGAGTTGGTCTACAACATTGTAGCTATACGGGATGGCTTTTGATGTAGGGACTCTATTTAGTTGGGATGATCCTGCAATGGTGACCTTGCCACCTCTTGTGGTGACTCCACAATCTTCGACATGGGCGCCCTTGATAGTGTTGACCATGCAGTCCTCATTTAGGGAGGCTACGACAGATTCATAAACATGATTTACACTACCTTTCCCTTTATCATTTTTATTCCCTTTGTTACCATGGTTCGGCATCGGATTCGTGTAGATTTTTAGGTCCTGATTTCCCATAGGTTGTTCGACGTTTATGATTCTTTTGTCAATGAGATCTTGGATGATATTTTTGAGTCTCATGCAGTTGTTCATGGTGTGACCTTTGATTTTGTGGAATTCACAAAATTGATTCTCATTGTACCAAGGAGGTTTGACATCGGGCTCTTGGTAATTCTCGAAGGTAGGAGCCTTGATGAGCTTTTCGTCGATCAACCTTTTCATGATGTCCTCAAGTGGTTCCCCCAACATAGTGTATTTTCGTTTTGGATATGTTTTGCTTTGGGGTGGTCCTCTTTGGTCATTGAGGTTATTGATGGTTGGGTTGTTGGGTTGGTATGTTGTGTGATGAGTGTTTTGACGTTGTGGTTGGATTTGCGGTGCAGGTGTATTTTGGCGTGGACCACTAATGACCACCTTGGCATCGACAATACCATCATTAGTGATGTTCTTATTTCTTTCCCATGTACGAGGTTTATCATTGTAATTAGATGATGGGAAGTTGTTTTTCGGTTCATGATATGGCGTTGATTCGGCGGGTTGGGTCACAAGGGCTCTTTCAATGCTAAGTGCCTTGGAGATCAATTGTTCGTATGTAGTGATACCTTGAACCTTGAGGTGGAATGACAGTCAGCTTTCAAGGTTGGCGATGATTGTGCAGACTTGTTGCTCTTCTAGCATGGTCCACTTGCTCCGATTGGCCTTGGATTGCCATCATTGAAGAAATGAAGCAAAACATTCATTTTTTCCTTGTTTTAGAGCGTATAATTCTTCAAGACTGACATCCATTGCGATGTTACATGCATAGTTTCTGATGAATTCATCTCTGATTTCTTGGAATGTTCTAATGTCTGAGGGTAAGCAAGAGAACCATTCTATAGTGTTTCCTGCCAAGCTTCTAGGAAATAGCCGCATCAGATAAGTATTGTTGTATGTGACCTCCATGCAATGAACCTAGAATTCACTGATGTGATCTTCAGGGTTTCTCGTCCCTCCATATTTGTCAAATTTAGGGATCTCAAATCCCTTAGAGAATGGTTTAATTTCTAAGCTCCTATCAAATGGATAGGGACACAAGTTGCTTGATGTTTTCGTTGTTCACCCCGACTGAAGGTTGAGCACCTGTTGTGATAACAACTTGAGTTGTGTTGTTACATCGCTTTGCGGATCAAGGGGTGGGATGAATGTGTTTTGAGGTGTTACAATCATGGTTTGCATGGATGGATTGGTTGGTGCATTGTTCAATGGTATCAGTATGTTGTGGCAGCCGAAGTAGGCTTCTACTTGCTTTTGGATGAACAATGCTTGTTGATCTTGTTGTTGTTGCACTAGGATTTGTGCTTGTTGTTGTTCCAACAATGCTTGTTGTTGTGCTTGCTGCTGCGCTTGTTGATGTTCTAACAACGCTTGTTGTTTTGCTTGTTGTTGCTCCCACAATGCTTGTTGTTGGGCTGCCAATTCTGCTGCTCCTTGCTGCTCTTGGTATTGCTTTAGTGCTTGTTGATATGCTTGCATTTGTGCTGCTTGTGCAAGAAGTTGTGCTTGTGCTACTTGTTGTTGTAATAAAAGTTGTGCTTGAGCGACCCTTTGTGCTTGCAATGCTTGTGCGGCTTGGGCGGCTTGTTGTTGTTGTTGTAATAAAGCTTGGGCTTGTTGTGCTTGTTGCACTTGTAGTGCGGCTTGTGCAACTTTGGCAACTTGCGTAGCTTGAGCGGCTTGTTGCACGACTTTTTGTTTCTGCACTTGTTGGTATCCTCTTTGGAAAGCGGCTTGCAATGCTACATCGAATTGGTTTGATGTGATGAATGTTGGTAGTGGTGGGGGTGGTGGTGGATTTGGAATGGTGGTAGATGATGATGTTGTGTTGATATTTTGCATGTTGGATAATGGTATTGATGTGATTGGTCCTTGAGAGACCATGCTTTGTGATGTTAAGCGTGTGTTCGATGATGTTGCTATTGCTTGTGTATTTATCATTTGTTGTTGTGATATCGACAAATTTTGAGCATTTGGTGTGATGCTTTGATTGATGATTGGGATAGCGGTTTGATTGATACTTGGTAGGGGAGGCAACCCCAAACCAAGGAGTGGAGTGGATGATAATGGAAATGGTGGGATAGGTGGAAATGTAAGCGGGGTGAATCCTTGCGAGAGTGTTGTGGTGTCGAAAATGCCCCCTGGTCCGAACATGTCTCCCTCCTCTTGTGAATTTGTGAGAAGAGGTGTTTGTGGTGCTCCATGAAAAGATGTTGATGATGGGTCATAATGTAAAGTGAAAGGAACATTTTTGTGTAATGGGTTATTGAGTATGTTTTGTTCTATGGTGGTTTTTGCATCCAAATTTTGATTGTTAACAAGGGGATGTGATTGAAGGGCATTGAGAAATGTGTTTCCCTTGTTAACGTTGGGTTGGGTTGGAGCAAATGATGTTGTGATTTGCGGAATGTTTTGTGTGATGTTTTGAGATGGGGGTGTAGATGAAATGTGGATGGTGGATGACATTGGAGGAAATGATGTATCCATGATAGTACTTACATCAAAATCCGAAGGCAACTTGGCCCCTTATTTTGCTAGTTCAAGCATGTATAACGAAGGGTTAAGTCTCATCATGATGTTGATGATTCTATGGTTGTCTGGATTTTGGAGCATTTCCATCATTTCCTCACGAGACATTCCAAAAGTGAGGTCTTCTCCTTGATTTTCTTCTTGTGGATTTTAGGATGATGAGGGGATCAATGGATTGCTTGATTCAGTTGGATTCATTTCTACATTTGTTTGGCTAAGGTCACTTGAAGCGGGAGTTTCTTTGTGGGCTTCCATACTCTTCTTGTATTGAGATCTCGTTTGAACCATTAAACAAGGATCAATCTTAGAGAATATGGGA
Source organism: Sequoia sempervirens (assembly GCA_007258455.2). Taxonomy (NCBI): domain Eukaryota; kingdom Viridiplantae; phylum Streptophyta; class Pinopsida; order Cupressales; family Cupressaceae; genus Sequoia; species Sequoia sempervirens. Next base: position 16,770 of record VDFB02087284.1, on the reverse strand, counting down.
GATGAATCTCTTGATTCTTTGGATTAATCTCTATTTTATGTCCCAAAGTGAAAATTTTTAGGATGCTTTAAGGATCAAATGTGATGATGATATGAATGATAGGGATGGATGATATGGATGTTTTTGGCTTTTGATAAATCTTGAGTGAGACACTAGGCTTTTTAGGACTTGTGGATTTTGATTCTTGATTTTGGATTTTGAGATTTTGTCCTTGATCTTTGATTTGGATTTTGATTTCGATTTTGAACAAAAAGACCCTAGGATGTTTGATAATGATCTAAGGGATAGCTTTGTTCAAATGCTGATAATTTGAATATGTGTGAGGAGAAGGATGCATCTACTCACACCTATTCAAACAAAGTGATTGTTTCACTAAGTATATGAAGAAGGATTCATCCACATACACTAAGTTGGACAAGATGATTTTGATAACTTTGATTAAGTATATGCAAAAGGATGCATCTACACATGCCTAGCCAAAGGTGTTTTGATAAATGTTTTCAAGGACTTGGTCACAATGTTTTTGGATGATTTTGATTTTTTTGCCACCAAGCCTAGTATCAAGGATGATTTCAAGATTTTCCAAAAGGTGATGATGATATGGATTTGATGTTTTGGGGGATGGGTGAAAAATTATTTTGATATGTTTTGATCCTAAGATGAATCTAAAAAGACACTTTGTTTTCCTAGACCTAGGTATTGAAGAGCAAGCAAATGCTTCCTAAAGACCTTTGTAACCAAGAAATGATTTCATTTTGAACACTCACTTTTCCAATCAATGATTTTTTTTCTTTGGGATTGTAAAGTCTTCAACACACATGAAAGTTCTTTTTCCTTAGCTTTGCTTAATGTCTTTATTTTACCAAAAACACTTTCTTCAATTTGGTTTTCAAACTAAGATGTCCAATGTCTTAATTTCTTCAAACTCCACAAGATATGTTATGTGGAAATTTAATGAACTTAAGGCAAGGGGTTTTCCTATTGTTTACTTAAGAAGACAAATTGAGATTTAATCCAAATGCTTAGAAACCTCTAACGATGTGACTCCCAAGGGAAAGCAATAACATGTGGATCGAGTCAATTGTATTTGTCCTCAAAAGGGTTTGAAATTTGGATAATGTTAAGTGTTTGTTTTCATGATGTTTTCGATCAAGCAATGCATTTTGTAACCCAAGAATAAGTACAATCCTATAGATGTGAAAGATAATATTTGTTAGATTCCCACTTGGACAAGTCCAGCTACACTTATCTCTAGCAGATGGTTAGATGCTTGACCCCACTGGCTCCCCTCCACGACACTCACTTATACGGGACAGCCAAACATCAACACCCATGAAACTTCCATGGCATGCTTTCCATATCTACTAAAAGACCATAAAAGTGTGGGGTAGCTTCAGAATGACCGTTCTTGCACCAACAAATAGATTAAGGATTTTGGAAAATTCTAGCACATGGGTTCTAGTAAGGACTTTCCATTCGTAGGAGTTGACCCAACATGGCAAGAGTCCCCTTTCGGATTCATCTTGTCGGAGTCAACTGTGTGATATTGGCATTTCTTCCAATATCCACATTTATATCCCGGCTGGAAATAATCTTGGCTTTAGAGTGTTACCGGTTGATTCGTTCCCTTGGGTGATTACTTTTTCCCACAAGGCAGACCCTCTAAGATAAACAAAAGCGAATGAAGAACAAAATCCATAACTCAATCAATCTTTGATAGCAACAAAGAGAGAGAATGTACGCGAAAATACCCCCACTCACACTCGCACAATAGTTTGTTCAATTTTAAACCCAAATTGAAGTGTGGAGGTGATTGTTTTGTCTTAACCCAAAGTCATAGAAAATACCTTTTGATTCTCAAGATCGCTATAAAGCGCGAGAGAAGCGCATACGTCCTTTTCCAATGGCTTTAGTCTAAGTAAGCCCTCACAAAGACACAACTACACTTGTTCTTTTTAAACCCTCAAAGCAATATGTGAGTTCATTTTAGAGCACCAAATCACAAGTGAAAAGATATTTGTTCAATTGTTTAATCCATAAATGAAATCTAGTAGGTTGTTGATCCTAAGGTTCTTTTTAAATCCAAATGCAAGAAATAAACAAAAAGAATCCTTTTTAAGCCCAAATGAAAGCTAGTGTTCTTAAAGAAAGAAAAGGATGACAAATTCCTAAGGAAGTGTTAAACAAACACTCAAGTGTTTAGAAACACTTTGTTTAGACAAGATATCATCATGCTCCTTCTTCCTTTGCTTTTGGCTTCCAACCTACAAAGTGGAAAAGATAGTTAAATTTTGGAAAAACACAGAAGTCAAAAGGCAGAAAGTAGAGGAAGAAGCAATCATAAATTAAAACACATGCTAAAAATTAATTTTCTCCCTTTTACTGTCTTCCAGCGTCGCAACTCGTGAAGGTGTCGCTATTTTTTCCTTCCAGCGGTGCTATTTCAGCGCCGCTTTACTAGTCAGTGGCGCTTTGTGTCGGGACAAAGAGCACGATTTCATCACTCTTTTCTCCCAGCGTCGCAGTTTTTGAAAGCATCAGAGTTTTAAATTTTTTTAAAAACTGGGGGAGATCGGTGACCAGTGGCACAGTTTTGAATTTAAATTTTGGCAGGATGAGCCCAGCGGCACTAAAACAGCAACGCTGACGAGTCTGCGGTGCTGAAACTGTGACGCTGACGAGTCCGTGGTACTGAAACAGTGACGCTGACGAGCCCGCGGCGCAAAAACAGCGACGCTGATGAGCCCGCGTTGGAATTTCCTGTGTGTCAAGAAAAAATGCAAAATTTTCACAAAAATGTTAGAATTAATGGAATGTTGCCCTCCTAGCGCCAAATGTGTGAACCCAGACCTAAGTACCTGCAAAACAATATGATTAAACAAGTTAAACAAGGAAATGCAAGCCTAAACATGGATTCCCCATGAGATTCATTAACATAGCTCAAATTAGGAAGAAAATGATGAAAAACACAATGAAATTATAAAAACAAGATTGAATTCTAATTAAGCAAGCAAACTCTTAATCCCATGGGGGAATTGGTGCCAATTTGATGTGAAAATTGGCCCTTTCACAATCTCTAAGATGCAAGTTTGATGATTGTTGAAGAGTGTTGATCCACTTTGACGATGAAGGTGAGAGCTCCAAGCCAAAAATCTGCAATAACCTAGCTAAGAACTCAAATGATGGATGAAAATGGCTAAGTATTTTAGCATGGTAACTTTGCTTGGAATGTGGATAATGAAATGAGGAGAGCAGCTTTTCATTTATAGGATTTCAAAATGGATGAAAGCCCAAATTTGAGCAATGTGGGACTAACTTTCATCCAATGATATGATGCCACTTGTCAAGCTATGAATGGATGATGGTTGTGCAAGATTTGGGGTTTGTGCCAATAAATGCCAATATTTGAATTTCAAATTTGTTGAAATGACATGTAAGAGGGAAGGGAAAATGCAATAAATGCCACTTGGCTCAAGGCAAAGAACATGTAAGATGAATTTATTGCCTTATTGGATGTACATGTTGACTTGGAATTTTTGAATTCAAATTGAGAGAATATTCCAAAAGATGCCATGTGAGGGAAAATAGGGATTTAATAAATGAATTAAATCTATTTTCTTGTGCAACTTGCATTATCTAGAGGATGTGACATGAGATTAGATTAAATTAATCAAAGGTCAATTAATTTAACAGGATATTTGATGATGTGACTTATTTGACTTAGATTTATGAATTTATTTAAATCAAATAAGAGAAGAATGTGACAAGAGACTAATTAAATAAAGAATTTGATTTATTTAATTAAAAGGGATGATGTTAAATTAAATCAAATAAGGTTTTAATTTATTTAATTTGATAGATAGACTTTTAGAGATTTAATCAAATAAATTGATTATTTAATTAAATAGGGATAATTAGATCAGATGGAATGATTTAATTAACAAGAGAAAGTGACTTAATTAGATAAAATGATTTATTTAATTAAGAGATGAATATTGATTAATTTAATCAGATAGGGGAATTTGATTAAACGGTTAGACCGAGGGATGATTTAGGAAGAAACAATGTTAGTAAATCAGGATCAGATGGACGATGTCAATCAGTATATTTTCGATGTCTACAATAATATCACAAAACATCATATAAACAAAAAAACCACCATAAATTTGAATGTCATTTAAAACATGCATGATAAATATTCATCGTTGAAACTTGAGTTGTGGTAGCTTGATATACAAAGTCTATTGATGCCAAGGTTCAATTTGTATGATATTGAAAAAATAAGACAACTGAGTTAGCAGATGTCTTCTTGCAGTCTCAAAAGTTATTTTGTATCATTGTTACATTGGTCTTGAGAGTGTTAGCTTAATATAGGTCCACAATACAAAACCTGGTTTACCTCTGTAGTGTAATAGTGGCATAGGAAGATTTTTCTTTGAAAGCAAAAATAAAAGCTTAGCCTCTTGGAATGAAAATACTTGTTTGCAAAAAAAATGAATAAGAATGAGGTAGTTAAGGTGTTTGAATTGATTTAGAGGTCACTTTTAGAGTCGCTTTTATGGTAGTTAAGGTGTTTGAAGTGATTTAGAGGTCGCTTTTAGAGAAGAGAGATGTTGAAGAGTACATCAAGTCAGTGAGAACCGAAGTGTAATGTGTTTTAGTTTGTGGTTGTAGACATCCAAATTTATCACTTTTCATCTAAACATCCTCTTATCCGAGTTAATTAAGTAATATTACTATTATTTAATTAATATCCTTAATTCTGTCAAATTCCCTAAGGTATTTAATTAATAATTAAATACCTTACCTTAATCCTCTTTTCATCAAATGAATTAAATAAATATTACATTTATTTAATTCCTCACATGTCATTTTCATCTAATCCTAATCCATCTCCTAATCTCTTCATTAAGGATGTGCACATGCCTAATCCTTGATTAGGATGTGTCACATCCTCCAACTTTTGCAAGTTGGCTTCTAATCCACATTAACCCCTAATTATCTTCTAATTACTAATTAGTTAAGCCTAATTAGTACCTTGGTCAACTCTCCTCATCCCCCAAAGAATTTTTAATTCATTTTTATTCACCCTAGGTTCCTCTCTTCCCAATGTAAATTTTTAATTCACATTTTATTCCTCCTAGAATCCCCTTTTCCCATGCATATTCTAAAACCTTTGACTTGTCACATCAAGTCACATGTGACAAACTCCCTCCTTTTTGGAGACCCTCTCTTATCCATTAGATTCTCCTAGGAATGTGAATTTTTAATTCACATTTATTCCTCCAAGGAATCTTCTCATCTCCCAATGTACTTTCAAGGTACATGTCCTTCCTCCACATCATGTACTCTCTTTCCACATCACCTACACATCATCCTACCTTTACCCACTTCACATTCCACATGTCAAAATGTGAGGGCTTGTGAGTCCTCAACTCACCTTAGCCCTTCATCTTGACTTTGTTGGATAAATTCCAACCATTGAATTCTCTAGAGAATTCAAGTTTCTCTATAAATACCCCATCCTCTAAGGCATTTGGGGGGACTTAGCCATTTGCAACTAAATGTTGCCATTTTGTGTACTCATCTAGCCATCAATTTCATACATTTGCATTTACATTCAAGCATTTAATTAAATCTTGCATTTATTCATTTCAAGAGCCATCAAGGAGCATACAAACCACATCAAAATCAAGGGCCAACCAAGGAGTTTCAGCTGCAAAAGGGAGGTATGTTTATTTAGCATCATTTTACACTTTTCTCTTTGTATTTACAAATTTCTTAGGCTAATCTTGAGGTGTATCCTTATATTTTTCCATTGCATTTTAATTGCTTAGAATAGGTTAGACATTTTGGATATCATAGTGGTACTTCTTTGTTCTCAATAGATGTGTGATAAATTCTTAGTTCAATGATGTTGAACAACTTTTAAAAAAGAAAGTTGTGTCACGGTCCACATTCAATCCAACAAGAAAAAATGAAAGCTTAGCCTCTTGGAATGAAAATGCTTGTTTGCAAAACAAATGAATAAGAATGAGGTAGTTAAGGTGTTTGAAGTTATTTAGAGGTCACTTTTATAGTGGAAGGCTTAAAAATCCATTTTAAATGCACAAAAGAGAATGAAATTACTTCAAACCAAGTTTGTGAAGAAGTTAACTAGGTTGCCCACTAGTTTCCCTTAAGAGTCCAAAGTGTTAAAAGGTAGAAATATTTGAAGGGCTATTTCTTGGAGATCGTGATTCTTATAGACTCTTCATCTGAGGCTTTGGGATCGTGTTGGGACCATCTACAAAAACCTCTCTCATTTTTTGCTATCTCAAAGGTGTTATCCTGTGGTAATGACTTTTTAGTGGAGGGAAAAGTTGTTAGATGCAAGTAGTGTAAAGTTGTAAAGTGGTGCAACTTTCATTCCACAACTCGTACGACCAAATAGACTATTCCAACATGTCTGAATGGGTGTGCTTAAGCTATGGATGTTCCTCTCTTGCACCCAAATACACCAAATCACTCTGAGCTACATTAGACCGGCGATTTCCCTTAAGAGTCCAAAGTGCTAAAAGACAACAATATTTGAAGGTATATTTCTTGAAGACCATGATGCTTAGAGACTCTTTGTTTGAGGCTATGGGATTGTGTTGGGACCATCTACAAAAACCTCTCTTGGTTTTTTCTATCTCAAAGGCGTTTTCCTATGGTGATGACTTTTCAATGGAGGGAAAAGTTGCCAGATGCAAGCAGTGTAAAGTTGTAAAGTGGTGCAACTTTCATTCCGCAACTTGTACGACCAAATGAACTATTCCAACATGTCTAAATGGGTGAATTTACGCTAGGTATGGTCCTCTCTTGTACCCAAATATTTTGAATCACTTCGGGCTACATTGGACTGGCGATTTCGCTTAAGAGTTCAAAGTGCTAAAAGGAAGCAATCTTTAAAGGGCTATTTCTCAAAGACCGTGATGCTTACAGACTCTCCGTCCGACGCTATGGGATAATGTTGGGACCATCTACAAAATTCTCTCTCAATTTTTTCTATCTTGGAGGAGTTTTCATGTGGTGATGACTTTTCAGTGGAGGGAAAAGTTGCTAGATGCAAGTAGTGTAAAGTTGCAAAGTGGTGCAACTTTCATTCCGCAATTTGTACGACCAAATGGACTATTCCAACAAGTCTAAATGGGTACGTTTACACTAGGGATGGTCCTCTCTTGCACCCAAATATTCTAAATCACTCTAGGCTACATTGGACCGACAATTTCCCTTAAGAGTCCAAAGTGCTAAAAGGAAGCAATCTTTGAAGGGCTATTTCTCAGAGATCGTGATTCTTACAGACTCTCCGTCTGAGGCTATGCGATCATATTGGGACCTTCTACAAAAACCTCTCTTATTTTTTCCTATCTTGAAGGTGTTTTCCTATGGTGATGACTTTTTAGTGGAGGGAAAAGTTGCCAAACGCAAGCAGTGTAAAGTTACAAAGTGGTGCAACTTTCATTTTGCAACTCGTACAACTAAAATAACCATTCCAACATGTCTGGATGGGTACGTTTACACTAGGGATGCTCCTCTTTTGCTATGAAATACACTGAATCACTATGAGCTACATTAGACTGAGTGAAATTAAGTGAAAAATTGATGCAGACACAAGGGCACAATCACAAACTCTTTGCAACTTGCCTATTTGAGGCATCTAACAAGATTATTCTAACCTCTTTAGATAGTCCAAAACTCCCTTAAAAATTTATAAGAAACTAAATTCACATTTCCTTCTTTAACCCCCTTAAACCCTTGTAATAGTGAGAAACTAGTTTTTGTCCAATTACTCCACAATTTTCCAAAACACCAAATGAAAACATGATTGATTCAAACACCCATATCCAAGTTACACAACGTATATGAGAAACAACATAGACTCCTTTGGACCATCATTGACTTCCTATACATTCACCCTTGAACAGGCTACTCAATTAGCCCTCTATAAAAGACAAGTTGGTGATGCAAACTATAAAAGATGCATACCTCTTCGAAAGGAACAGAGTTGGCTATTGTTATAGTAGGTTCATGATCAATCTTGCCAAAAATATCGCAAAAGTGCATACAAAATATCATTATTAAAGACACTTGCATTGCAATAGTATATAAAATATCAGTATTAAATAAAGAACACTAATGAACTTAATCATAATGAACATAAGCATTCTACCTTCCATTCTTGAAAATGTTATTCAAGTGTGCTTAAAGGGTCATCTCTTTGCTTAAGAGTATCCAATATTGCTTCATGATCAACATTACTAAGTGTCCATAGTTGTTTTGTCTTTGGTCTGGCATGATGCTTCAACAACTTAACATTTGTTGCTATAACAAGGTACAAATACATGAGAATGGTTTTGTGTTTCTCATAGTCTTCAAATGCAAGTATGCCATTCTTTCTAATCATGTATGTTTGCAACCAAGTTCCTGGAACCACAACTAAACTTGTAGGATACATGAAACCATCATCATCTTGTATCGGTTGTGTTAGCTTATGCTTTACTCACACACATCGAGCCAACCAATAGTCTAATCTCTCTTCATTCCCCTAAAGTGCAACAATTGTAAAAATATGTCCTAGTTGTAGTAGATATGAAAGCAGGTCGTAATCAACTGAACTTTCCATTATGTCGTTTGTCATGGATATTTTTTGAGATAAAGGAGTTCGATATTGTGGTACCCATGTATCCACCCACTCACTTGACTTGCATTGATCCCACTCACATTGAATACAACTCTAACAAAAAAAATCTAAATCTTATGTCCAAATGGTCCATGTGCTTGCATCTGAGCTTCAAAATAAATGCAGCTTTGAAGAATCTTTGACTGTATAACAATCCAATTTTCCTCCCACTGTACCCTCCTCAACGAACCAAAATAATCTGCACACTGTTGAATCAAGTGTCCCTCCTTATGATAATGTTGAACTACACCAATCAACTGTAGAACGTGCATCGTTGAATTTTGCTCCTGAAATATTCAATTGCTCTTTAACTAGAGCTCTCTTTATGCATGCACCTACTCCATCATGCTCCCCTTTCCCATGTCCAGCTTCAAAAAACTCCAAATATGAGGTAGACCCCTCTTTACATGCATTCTACTCAATCAATAAAACATACGAGCATTCTTGAATTGACCTGTGCAATTATCTGACCAAATTAGATGTTAGCCCAATGTTATATCTATAGACATGCAAATTTTACATTATGCATTCGATCAAATTCAGTCAAATTAGCTCTTACAATAGGCAAATTCATCACTTTCATCCATTCATTAAATAATTTCATTTATCAAATAAACATTATCATTCAACCTTCATCTTACATCATCCATTTAATTAAATAAATCAGGACTCCATTTAAATCAAATCCTAAATCATATTCCATCATTTTCTGATTTAAATAAATCAATTATCAAAGTCTAAAATGTCAACTCACCTAATCAGCATTAATCAGCATGATCATCATCTAATCCTAATCTAATGCTAATCCCATCCCACTTGCATTATCTAGATCTAGCCACTTGCACAATAAATCAATTTTATTGATTTATTAAAACCTCATTTTCTTTCAACATGACAAGTCAAACAGTGGCATTTATTGCTCTTCTTCTTGTCCCTCTCAAAATTTATTGCAAATTTGAATTTGAAATTTCCCTCTTGGGCACTCTTCCCAAATCTTGCACACACATCAACTAATCACATGATGACAAGTGTCCTAACTCATTGGCTTGTTTTTGATCCCACATTGGTCCCTCTTCAACAATCTTAGCATTTGAAATCTCAACAGAGGCTTCAACATTGGAGCAAACTTTCATGTCTTTCACAATTTCATGCAAGGTCATTTCTTCATTTGAGATTTGATCTTGTTCATCATCACTCCATCATCTCCATTTGCATTTTATCATCTTGAGCTTTTTATCAAGGATTGGGAAAGGGTCACTAGCACATGTGACACCAACCCAACTATGGAATAGGTAGCTTGCTTTTGTTTTCATAATGTTTTAGTCTTTATATTATCATTTGTTGCATTTTTGAAAGCATTTGCAATATATTCCATGGAGGTATTTGCAGATTTGTGTGTTATACTAACCCTTCTAATGAGTTTTTGAGGTTGGTCTTACATTGCAGATTTTGGGTACTTCATCTTGGCGCTAGAAGGAGGGCAATAAGAGAAATCTACTTATCCATGTTGCTTAATCTTGCAGTTATATTTTGTTCTTCACTAGAAACTTTCTATCTGTTTCTTGTTGGCAGTTTTGGCATTTTAAAATGTTGATAGAGAAGATGCTTTTGAGCTTGCATTGTTTCAGTCTTAAAACTAACGCCATACGTCTCAGTTAAAAATGATGATTTTGCAATCACTTAGTGTTTCTTTCTCATAAGGCATTTGCATTTCATTTGTAATTGCAAAGAATTTCCAAAGTTCTCATTTGCGCGCAGGCAAGGAAAATGCTGATTACCTTAGCTTGATTGTTCATTGTTATTATATTTGGCTTTTGAGTTGCGTAATGGCCTTCTGATTTCTTTGGGTTGAACGTATAACTACCTCACCTGCACTTCTCAGCTGTGCTAGTTTCTGAACTTGTGTAACAATACTAACAACAATATCAACTGTAGCCGTACTCAGCTACGGCGATGGATTAGAAGTGGACGAGCTCATTTTGTCGGAGATGCTCTCTGTGGGGTCTCAGACGGTGGAGGATTTTGTCTGTGGAGGTGCAAATTCGATGAGCAGAATCATCCATGGAATCATCGACGCCCGATTTGGTTGGCTTTGGGAAGGCTCCTCTCTCTTTCGTTTCTCAAACGGCAACGTTATATGAGAAGAACGTTCTCTTATTGCCTTCACTTTCTCAGCTCATCTGCTTTCACGGGGTCTCTCCTGCTGGAGGAAAGAGGCTCTTTCTGCGTCAGGCTTGAAGTTCACGCCCATCTCTGTCCAACGCTAGGTACCTTGGGTTCTATTACGTGGGGCGCCTAAGCGAAATCTTTGTGGGAGATGATCTTGTTTCCATTGCAGCGGGGACATTGAGCTTGGACCAGTCGACAGGAAGAGGAACTATCATAAACATTGAGCGTTGATAGTACAGTCTTTTTGTGGAAGCCTCAAGGTAGTGTATTTGAGAAGTCTACATTTTACTTTATCGAACCATACACAGCCATCTCTAAAGGAATATCATTGGAACATATTTTGATTTCATTTTGCAGAGTGCATCCGATAGATTTAATCATATTCTTGTTGGACAATTTATAACGCTTGATTCTTTCAAACTCATGGATCACCCTATGTCTAGCGTCCCAATGCTTGGCTGGCATTTTTAATATCCCATTCCTGGCGCTATTAATACATTTTACATTAATTCACTTGCTGTCTTAATATTGTAGTGCGAGAAAAGAGATGAAGAGATGTTTCATCTGACACAAAGTCGTTGCCTATTGCTACAAGTTTGTGCACTATTTCCTGGAAACTTCAGAGGGATGCAGCAGAGATAATTGATGGACAGATTTTCCCATAGTTTGTTGTTGATTCCTGCGCAAAGACTAAGGGAAAAGATACCTTTAAATTCCAATGTGCTATGCAAAAAGGCGTTGGATATAGGATCGAATCTACTCAAAAATCAATCGTACCACGCAGTCCATTAAAATTCCATGGACTTTTAGGATCACACATTTATGAATTACATTGTTTTTTCACAAGTCCTACTTACACACATTTATGATATCCAGCTAGTTGCATTTATGAAATAATTCCATGTTTGTCTAATCATTCTTTGCAGGTTGCGTATAGCATCTAGAGGTAGTGAATCTTTCTTGAGATCTTCTTTGAGTTATCTTTTTCTTGGAAAACACAAAACATTTAATCATTCTTTGTAGGCTGACTTCCCCAAATTTCAACTTGGAGTGGGGGGGCGATATTTCTCTTTAATATTGCATTTAAGTCAAATCTTTGACAGGTGGGATGAATTTGAAATAACTATTAGAGACCTCTCTATAAGGTTATAGACATGACATGATTTGGTGGAATGGTATTTTCAGATTATGACTTGGTAGAGCAATTTTTTGAAGCTTTTTTCTACGTAGCCAATTATTTGGATGGTCAACTTGCGGTTGCATAAAATCTGATTTGTAATTTTATTTAATCTTTTTTTATGACAAATGTAATTTTAGGTGAAAAGGGTAAATGTTTTTTTTCCTTGACTTAAATCTCATCTCTAAGATTTTTACTTTGTGATGTTGCAGGTTGACATTGGAATCAAGCGAAAACAAGTGAAATTGCTCAATCTCAAAAATTGAACATCAAAATTGAAGTTCAAGAGCATTTTTTAATGCTTGGAGCTTCTATCACATGCTTTAATTTTCTGTTTTAACCCAACTAGATCATTGTTTTCTTTCAATGTTGGATTAAAATTGAACCTTAGACACTTACTAGATTTCGTTTTGGGTTAAAAATTGAACAAGCAATCCTCACACTTCATTTTGGTGCTTAAAACGAATTCACAATTGCTTTGAAGGGTATAAAACGAACAAGTGCTTGATTTGTGTGATTGTCTGAGTACGATCTCCCCTTGCGCTCGCATGATCTAGGCAAGAGAACATCAAATACATTTTATTGCTTTCGAAACACTTCAATTTGGGTTTAAAATTGAACATCTTGAAGTAGTGTAGCATTTTCAGCATATTCTCTTTTCTTTGTGCCATCAAAGATCGATCGAGTTACGGATTGCGTCTTTGCTCGCTTTTGTTTTATCTTGAAGGGCCCGCTTTGGGGAAAAAGTACTCACCCAAGCGACGACTCAACCGGTAACACTCTAAAGCCAAGAGTATTTCCAGCCGGGATATAAATGAGGGCTTTGGTTAAACGCCATAATCACGCGGTTGGCTCCGACAAGATGGATCCGAAAGGGGACTCTTGCCGTATGGGTCAATCTCCACGAACGGAAAGTCCTTACTAGAACCCATGTGTTAGAATTTTCCAAAATCCTTAATCTATTTGTTGGTGCAAGAACGGTCGTTCTGAAGCCACCCCACACTCTTACGGTCTTCTAGTAGAGATGGAAAGCACGCCATGGAGCTCTAAGGGTGCGGTTAGCCCAGATAAGTGAGTGCCATGGAGGGGAGCCAATACATCTAACCATCCGCTAAAAGAAGCGAATGGACTGCCCAAGTGGGGGACTCAAATAAAACATTGTTCATCACATCCATAGGGCTTGTAATTGTCTTGGTTTGAAAACACAGTGTTGTATTCGAAAACATTTGCAAAACAAACATTCAACATGATTTTCAAAATTTCAAACCCTTTTGAAGACAAATATCATTGACTAAATCCATATGTTATTGCTTTCCCTTGGGATTCACGTCCTTAGAGGTTCCTAAGCATTGGATTATACCTCAATTTGTCTTCTTGAGTAAACAATAGGAAAACCCTTTCCTTGAGTTCATTGAATTTCCACATAAAATATCTTGTGGGGGTTAAAGAAATTAAGACATTGGACATCTTAGTTTGAAACTTTAATCAAGAGGTGTTTGTGGTAAAGGAATAATACTACAAAGATAACAAATTGGACCCCACACATGTGCTTGATATCTCTTGGTCATATTGGTCTTTTGATTGCTCTTAGAGAAAAGTGTGTTCTTCAATACCTTGGCCTAGTAAACAAAGTCTCTAAGTCTCTTAGGATCAAAATCAAAACACTTCATTCACCTCAAACATTTATCAACATCATCCCACAAACAACTTTAGAGCTTTGAAAACATCATTACCTAGACTTGGGTACATTTCCAAACCAAATCAAAATCATTTGTTTAGTTAGGTGTGTTTGGATGAATCCTTCCACGCACACTTAGTTAAATTATCACCTCTTTGAACAAGTTCATCCTAAAGATAACATCCAACATTTTAGGGTTTACAAGTTCATGATCCACATCAAACAATCAAAATCAATCCCTAAGTCTAGCATTGATTCAAAGTTCCTAAACGTTCATCACTCATATCATCCACCTTTCATCCTCCATCTTGCCATTGGTCCTAAGAACCTTAGAAGTCACTTTCATAACAAGGTCAAAACACAAGAGGAACATGGAATATACACTTGATCCATACATCTTGGGTAATCCAAAACAGTTGAATCTTCAAAGCCTTGCAATGCCTATCAATTATCAAAGTCCATGCATAGGATCATTTCCTTCGACAAATGTCAATGGTACAACAAGTGTGAGTATGCCCAAGTCAAAGTTTGGAACACATTTCCCAATGATAGATCTAAGTCCAAACCTACAAATCCACCAATCGAATAATCAATGCATGAGCCTTGAAACGAACAATGTCATTCCACCAAATCCCTACAAACCAAATGTGGATGTACCAAGTGCAAGTTTTCGAAACATGAATCCTAACTCGGAAAACTTTGGAAAAATGATTCCTAATACCAACAATGTTCATCCTATCATGCCAAATCTGAACATCATCCCAAATCAGAACATTATCCAAAGTCAATTTTCCCATAATCCCATTCAAAAACTGCAAACATGCATGCCAAAACTACTTGAACACAAGCCAAATCAACTATCTCAAGTGAGTCAAGATCAAAATCAAGAACAAATTTGGCAAGATCAAATTGCGGAAATAGTTGAGGCATTGCGCCAAGGGAAATCTCCACCACCATTACCTACATCCTTCCTTGGTTTAGGGATTCCCCCTTTACCTAACACCAATCACGCCACCCAATTCAATCCAACTAACGTCAATCAAACCATCACGTCAAATCCTTTGAATATACCATCGACATCGCACCAACAGATGGTATCCAATCAAGCAACAATGATGATCCCAACCAATCAAAATACGGCCTCCCAAGGACCTATCACCTCAGTTATTCCAACCATCACTATCCCTTCAATCATTCCAAACACCACTATCACGCCCATCACATCTCAAACCCCCACAATCAATCCAAGCGTATCTCAAACACTTGTCACTACATCCAACATGATTTTGAATCCACCACCACCCCCACCACCACCAATTTCCACCACATCAATCCAATACAATGTGACATTACAAGCTATTTTTCAAAAAGGATACCAACAATATCTAGCCATGCAACAAGCAACACAAGCTCAACAAGTGCAACAATCCTCTCAAATTGCCCAAACCTCTCAAGCTACCCAACCAACATGAGCACAAACACAAAAGATAACAACTGTTGAGAACAAAGATCAAGATCACTCCATCATTGAATACCTTGAAGTTGTGTCTACTCCATCCAATGATCAAATGAATATATGTCAAGAGTCACCTCTCAATCATGATCAAAATACATCGACAATACCCAACAATGATCCAATTCAAGAAATGTCAACATCATTTGACCCTATGGTTGAAGACATTAGAAATCTCTCTATTGCAATTGTTGAAAACAATGTTCAAAATCTATCCATCAATAAAGATATTTTCGCTTCATCCAACGAGGCATCGACCAGTGATCATGTTGAAAATGTATCTACATCACCTAATGAGGTAGAGGACATATCTCAAGAATTTATGCCAAAGCATGATCAGAATCTTTCACCAAGGTCTAGCAATGGTCCTTTCCAAGACATATTGACATCCTTCGACCTCATGATTGCCGATATTGAAGGAATCTTCAACTCAACACCTGATCCAAGTCCACTCAAAAATCATGAAGATATTAAGCCACTTCCCATGCATAATGAAGATATCCAAGAGCCATTTGTAAGCAGTCCATCCTTTGAAACTGACCCATGTCAAGAACTTGATCCAAAGCATGTTAAAAGCAACTTCAAAATTAATCAACATCAAGAATTTGTATCTTCAAGATACTACAATAACCGATGGACACTCTCCTATTCATGCAAGATGATCATCCATACCTCCATCTAACGTATGTGGGATGCTTTACGGGCACGAGATATCTTCTATTTAGGAAAAATTTGTTACACAAAGAGCAAGATTCTTAACTCCACAATCAAATGGAGTTGTCAACATCAGATCAAATGTCCTAAGTTTAGATTGGAGGAGCATCATGAAGCTGAAGATATCTAACATTATCCACTCAAGGAAACAAGTCGTAAAGAACAGATAATCCAAGAGTTAGCAGAGTTTAAAACGAAACAATCTCAGCCCATGGATCATTTGTCAGCTAATATTTAATCAACAAAAGATTCTAAAGGCAGAATCAGCACAAGGTGATACTACCATAATCGGGGCAAATCATCTCAAGCAAACATCAACCTAGGGAGCACGAAGAGTCCTTATGATGAAGCTAGTGTCAATACTACAACCAGCCACGCCATGTATCTTCATCCACCCATCACCCCATCCATGAATTGGGACCAACGTCAAAAGAAAGATTTGAATCAAAGTACGAAGAATGTTATCAAAGCAAAAGAAGTTGAAAAGCATAATGGAAAAATCAAATACGCATGGATACCAAAGAATACAAAGAAAGATCATCCCTATCAAACTCCATCAGTCAAAGAAACTGTGGGGAAAAAAAAAAAAGGGAAAAGTATCCATCAATGATGTCCGCAAAATCGCGAGGTTTTTGCTTTTATTACATTAGCCAAAGTGTATCAAGCAGTTGGTCGTAATTCCATGCACACTTTCGTATCCACTCATCATTGCTCATCTTCCCAAGTTTGGAGAGTCAAAGATTCCAAACTGTCAACCAATCCATCTTTTATCCCTAAACACACTCCATCCATGACTCCACGCATGATAGATCCAC
>VDFB02087283.1:0-11562 GCA_007258455.2 Sequoia sempervirens | reverse complement strand
ATTTGTGTGGCTTTTTTAGTTGACTGTTTTGCGAGTCATTGAATTCATAGAGAAGAGGAAGGAAAAATATCAAATCTCATCTAACAAACCAGCGATGGTGTGAGCAGTAAAACGTACCAATCTTGTCTAGACTCCATCATCTTTGCTCGCTGCCATCTATTCACTGCCTTTTAAGTCGCTGCCACTCGTATTAGAGGATTTTGTCAAACAGTTAATGCACCTTGATACCATGATGCCTGTACCTTGTTTCAAAAAAAAAGAAAAAAAACAAACTCCCACTATGATGCGCAGGCAATAGGAATTCCGCCAAAAAGTTTGAGAGTTTAAATTTGTATCTGCCAAATGCATTCTATTCGCTATTTTTTATACTTTTGTGCAGGTTCCTTAGATCTTTGTGCCAAGTCATTTGTGCGTGGGTTTTAAATGATAAGAAATTTCTTCCTTTTCTGCACGTTTGGAAGCTAAGTAGGAGGCGAATTTCTTTACTTATCAAATGCATTTGTTTGACAGTTTTGAACGTGTGTCTGCTGTTCTCTTATATATCATTCTTATTTTTAAAGAGCAGGAGGTTTTTAAGTTTTATTGATAGAGCATTCTAAAACATTTATAAGGTGGCGTGCTTTATAAGCTAGATGTCCTTTGAAGCATTAACCAGGCTATTCTGTGCTGTAATTAATCTGGTAATTACTGCGCCATCAAGAAAACTATTTCATTATAGTCCAGCATTTAAAGATGACTCATTTTAAACTATATGTTATGGCGTACTGACAGTGATGTAGCTCTGATTGAGGTGATCTAAATTCAAAATGACTCAGTAAATTCTCTTTGCTATTTTTAATGCGCATGTCAATTCTGTCTTGAGGAGTTGTTTTTTTTTGAAAATGCATTTAAGAGAAGCAGAAAAGACAGTTGTTGGACATCGCTGTTGATTATCTGGCATACGCCTTCATTTTGAGAATTCTAGTCAAAAGATCCATGCACTTCATTTATGCGCCTAGAAAGAGGTTGGCAGATTACACAATGGCCAGTAGAGACATTGAGAGTATGCAGCTGCGAGGAGTTATTCCTTTTATCTAGAAGGATGCGAGGCTACAAAGGATAAGGATTGCATTATTTCAAAAGCTAATCCTTCTCGACATTAGCTTAAAAGAACTCTCATGCTATATTATCATCTCTAAGCTGTGCTCGAAATTAGAGGGTGTCCTTTTGAAAGTCGCAATTCTTATAGTTGATAGAATTTATGAGTTGTCAAAACTTATTATATCATTTGGATTATTTTGGGTAGTCAATGTTTAGATGAGGAGGATGTGAAAGACTTATTCTTTACTATTATTTATGAGTTTGATAACTCCCTTTAGCCAATAATTTAAAGAAAGGTGTCTCCACAACATGATATCTTTTTCAACAAAGTCAAAGCATTTATTCACTCTATAAATGTTTTTCTTATTTCTAAATCATTGTTCTTAAAAAAAAAATAAAAAATAAAAAAAATCATGTTATTAGTTAATGGTCAAAGTGAATTTACTGTTATAAATTACACATGATTTGTCTTTCCTTGTAATAGGCAATACAAAAAATCAAACCTAAGGGCAACCAAGGCCAAAAGTGAACAAGGAAAAGTGAAAGGTACAAAACTAAGGAAGAGCTAAAAACAAAAAATCAATAAGGAGAAGACTAGCAAACTAAAACAAAAGGAGAGGATTTTCTTGTTTAAAAACACAATGTGTTTTAACACTTTAAATGTTTGATCAATACTACTTCACGAAAGGAGGGGAAAGGAGGGAAATTTTTTTTTTGAAAACACAATGTGTTTTTTAACACTTTAATTGTTTGATCAACACTACACGAAGTTGTTTATCTTTTCGTTTTAGAACACTAATTTTCATTTGGGTCTAAAACGAACAATTTGATTTTCATTGCAAAGGGCTTAAAATGAATCTTAGGACAAACTTACTAGAGTTCGTTTTGGGTTAAAAATTGAACAAACAATCTTCATATTTCATTTGGTGCTTAAAACGAATTCACAATTGCTTTGAAGGGTATAAAACGAACAAGTGTTTGAATTGTGTGATTGTCTTTTGAGTACATATCCTCTCCCCTTTGCGCTTCGTATATATAGTGTAAGAGAAACACTCAAAATACATTTTATTGCTTTGAAACACTTCAATTTGGCTTGCACCGGAACATCTTGTGCGCAGTGTGAGTAGTGGGTCATTTCACAGACATTCTCTTTGTGCCATCAAAGATCGATCGCAGTTATGGATTTGTCTTTGCTCGCTTTTGTTTATCTTAGAGGGCCTGCCTTGGGGAAAAAGTACTCACCCAAGGGACGACTCAACCGGTAACACTCTAAAGCCAAGAGTATTTCCAGCCAGGATATAAATGAGGGTTTTGGTTAAACACCATAATCACGCGGTTGGCTCCGACAGGATGGATCCGAAAGGGGACTCTTGCCGTATGGGTCAATCTCCACGAACGGAAAGTCCTTACTAGAACCTATGTGTTAGAATTTGCCAAAATCCTTAATCTATTTTTTGGTGCAAGAACGGTCGTTCTGAAGCCACCCCACACTCTTACGGTCTTCTAGTAGAGATGGAAAGCACGCCATGGGAGTTTCATGGTGTTGATGCTTGGCTGCCCTGATTGACGTTAATGAGTCATGGAGGGGAGCCAGTGGGGTCAAGCATCTAACCGGCCTACTGCAGGAGATAGGCGTAGAAATATCTTCCCAAGTGGGAATCCAACAAATATTGTCTTTACACATCCATAGGGCTTGTAATGCCTCTTGTTCAAAACACGCTGTGTATTCGAAAACATTTGCAAAACAAACATTCAACATGATTCTCAAAATTTCAAACCCTCTTGAAGACAAATATCATTGACTCAATCCATATGTTACCGCCTCATGATTCACCGCCCTAGGAGGCTCCACATTGGATTATATCTCAATTTGTCTTCGAGTAAACAATAGGAAAACCCTTGCCTTAAATTCATTGAAATTTCTACCATAAAATATTCAGGGTTTAAAGAAATTAAGACATTGGTACATCTTAGTTTGAAACTTTAATCAAAGAGAGTGTTTTTGGTAAAATAAATCCATTAAGCAAAGACTAAGCAAAATGAACTTTCATGTGTGTTGAAGACTCCAAATACCAAAAGCAAAAATCATTGATTGGAAATCCAAAATGGTCAAATCATTCCTTGGTTAACAAAGGTCTTTAGGAAGCATATGCATGCTCTTCAATACCTAGGTCTTGAAAAATACAAAGTGGTCTTTTTAGGTTCATCTAGGGATCAAAACAAACCAAATCTCTTTCATCCATCTTTCAAAACATCCAAACATCCATCTCACAAATCAACTTTTGATTAAAACCTTGAAATCATCCTTGAAATTCTAGGCTTTATGACAAAATCAAGCAATCATTCAAACTCATTGAGATCAAGTCCTTGAGAACATTTATCAAAACACCTTTGGCTAGGAGTGTGTGAATGCATCCTTTTGCATATCTTTAGTCAAAGTCATCCAAATCATCTTGTCTAGCTTAGTGTATGTAGATGAATCCTTCTCCATATACTTAGTGAAACAATCATTTTGTTTGGGTAGGTGTGGGTAGATGCATCATTCTCCTCACACATATCCAAATCATCATCCTTTGAACACAACTATCCTTTAGATCATTATCAAACATCTTAGGGTTCCTTTTGTTCAAAATCCAAATCAAACTCCAAATCAAGATCAAGGACAAAATCTCAAAATCCAAAAAATCAAACCAATCAAAAATCCAAAGTCCTAGCATTTCATTCAAGATTTATCAAAAGCCAAAAACAGCACCCATAAACATCCATAACATCACCATCATATCATCACTATCACATTTGATCCTAAAAGGCATCTTAAAACTTTCACTTTGGGACATAAAATAGAGATTAATCTAAGGAATTAAGAGATTCATCTCCCATATTCTCGAAGATTGATCCTTATTTTATGGTTCAAACGAGATCTCAATACAAGAAGAGTATGGAAGCCCACAAAGAAACTCCCGCTTCAAGTGACCTTAGCCAAACAAACACAGAAATGAATCTTGCAGAATCAAGCAATCCATTGGTCCCCTCATCATCACAAAACCCACAAGAAGAAAATCAATGGGAGGACCTCACCTTTGGAATGTCTCGCAAAGAAATAGCCGAAATGCTCCAAAATCTGGACAACCATAGAATCATCAACATCATGATGAAACTTAACCCTTCATTATACATGCTTGAACTAGCAAAACAAGGGGCCAAGTTGCCTTCGGATTTTGATGTGAGCACCATAGTAGAGACATATTTTTTGCCAATCTCATCCACCATCCCCATTTCATCTACACCTCCATCCCAAAACGTCAAGCAAAACATTCCAAAAATCACGACATCGATTGCTCCAACCCAACCAAATGTCAACAAGGGAAGCACATTTCTCAATGAACTTCAATCACATCCCCTTGTAAATAACCAAAACTTGGACGCAAACACCACAGTGGAACAAAACATCCTCCATAATTCATTACACCAAAATGTTCCTCTCACTTTACATTACGACCTATCATCAACATCATTTCATGGAGCACCACAAACACCTCTTCTCACGAATTCACAAAAAGAGGGAGACATATTTGGAGCAGGGGGCATTTTTAACACCACAACACTCTCACAAGGATTCACCCCCCTCACGGTTCCACCTATCCCACCACTACCATTATCATCCACATCACTCCTTGGCTTGGGATTGCCTCCCCTACCAAGCATCAATCAAACCGCTATCCCAACCATGAATCAAAACATTTTGCCAAACGCTCAAAACTTATTGTTGACATCACAAACGACAAACACACAAGCAATGGCAACATCATCAAACACCCCCACAACATTGCAAAACATGGTCTCTCAAGGGCCAATCACATCAATGATGCCACTTACCACATCAACAACACCATCCACCAATCACACAATCAACACAACAACACCATTCACCAATCACGCAATCAACATGACAACACCATCTACCAACCAAATGATCAACACAACATCATCATTCACCACCACCACAAACGCCATTCCAAATCCACCACCACCACCACCCCCACCACCACCAACATTCACCACATCAAACCAATTCGACGCAACATTGCAAGTTGCTTTCCAAAGAGGCTATCAACAAGTGCAAAAACAAAAAGCTGTGCAACAAGCCGTTCAAGCTGCGCAAACTGCCAAAACTGCACAAGCTGCATTACAAGCACAACAGGCACAACAAGCTCAAGCATTATTACAACAACAACAGCAACAACAAGCCGCTCAAGCCGCCCAAGCCGCACAAACATTGCAAGCACAAAGAAATGCTCAAGCACAACTATTATTGCAACAACAAACCGCACAAGCGCAAGCCCAAGCACAAGCTCAAGCGCAAGCACAACAAGCACAAGCACAAGCACAACTTCTTGCACAAGCAGTGCAATGGCAAGCGTACCAACAAGCACTAAAGCAATACCAAGAGCAACAAGAAGCAGCAGAATTGGCAGCCCAACAACAAGCGTTGTGGGAATAAGAACAAGCAGAACAACAAGCATTGTTAGAATAGCAACAAGCGCAACAGCAAGCAGAACAACAAGCATTGTTAGAACAACAACAAGCGCAACAGCAAGCAGAACAACAAGCATTGTTAGAACAACAACAATTGCAACAACAAGCAAAAATCCTAGCGCAACAACAACAAGAGCAACAACAGGCATTGTTCATCCAAAAGAAAGTAGAAGCCTACTTCGCTCGCCACAACATACCGATACCATTGAACAATGCACAAACCAACCCATCCATCCAAACCAACCCATCCATCCAAACCATGATTGCAACACCCCAAAACACATTCATTCCACCCCCTGATCCTCAGAATGATATGACGACACAATTCAAGTTGCTCTCACAACAAGTACTCGATCTTCAATCAGGGCGAACAACCAAAACGCAAAGCAACTTGTGTCCCTATCCATTTGATAGGAGCCTAGACATGAAACCATTCCCTAAGGGATTCGAGATCCCTAAATTTGACAAATATCGAGGGACGGGAAACCCTGAAGATCACATCAGGGAATTCCAGGTTCATTGTATGGAGGTGGCATATGACGATACTTATCTGATGCGGCTATTCCCTAGGAGCTTAGTAGGAGATGCTATAGAATGGTTCTCTCGCTTACCTTCAAGCATTAAGACATTCGAAGAAATTAGAGATGCATTCATTAGAAACTACGCATGTAACATTACAATGGATGTTAGTCTCAAAGAACTCTATGCTCTGAAACAAGGAAAGAATGAATCTTTCGCTTCATTTCTTCAACGATGGTGATCTAAGGCCAATCGGAGCAAATGGACCATGCCAGAAGAGCAACAAGTCTGCACAATCATTACCAATCTTGAAAGTCGTCTATCATTCCACCTTAAAGTTCAGGGAATCACCACCTATGATCAACTAATCTCTAAGCCGCTTAGCATCGAAAGAGCCCTTGCAACGCAACCCATCGAATCAACATCATATCACGAATCACAAAACAATTGCCCACCAACAAATTACAATGATAAACCTCGTACGTGGGCGAGAAACAAGAACATCACTAATGATGGCGTCGTTGATGCCAAGGTGGTCATTAGTGGTCCACGCCAAAATACACCCACACCGCAAATCCAACCACAACGCCAAAACCCTCATCACACAACATATCAACCCAACAATAATCCCACCATCAATAACGTCAACGACCAAAGAGGACCACCTCAACGCAAAACATACCCCAAACGAAAATACACTACTTTGGGAGAACCACTTAAGGACATCATGAAAAGGCTAATCGATGAAAAACTCATTCAAGCTCCTACATTTGAAAATTATCAAGAACCTGATGTCAAACCTCCTTGGTACAATGAGAATAAACTGTGTGAATTCCACAAAATCAAAGGCCACACCACAAATAATTGTATGAGACTCAAGAACATCATTCAAGATCTCATCGACAAAAGAATCATAGATGTGGAAGCACCTACTGGGAATCAAGATCTTAAAATCTACACGAATCCGATGCCAAATCATGGCAACAAAGGGAATAACAAGGATAAAGGAAAAGGTAGTGTAAATCATGTATACGAAACAGTTGTTGCTAACCTCAATGAAAACTGCATGGTCATTACCATCAAAGGTGCCTATGCCGAAGACTGTGGAGTCACCACAAGAGGCGGAAAGGTCACCATCGCAGGATCATCCCAACCCAATAGAGTCCCTACATCAAGAGTCGTTCCGTATAGCTACAATGTTGTAGACCAGCTCAAAAGAACGCCAGCACACATCTCCATCATGGAGTTGTTAAAAATCTCATCGGCCCATAAAAAGATCCTTGAAGAAGCATTAGCCTCATCTACCGTCCCCG
This sequence comes from Sequoia sempervirens, assembly GCA_007258455.2. NCBI lineage: Eukaryota > Viridiplantae > Streptophyta > Pinopsida > Cupressales > Cupressaceae > Sequoia > Sequoia sempervirens. The sequence continues at coordinate 4,114 of VDFB02087283.1, read as the reverse complement.
CAGACCTCGATGCGGAACAATTCCAAGCTATGGTCGGAAACATCATAACGCCTAACCTCCTTACATTTTCTGACCAAGATTTTCCCGCCCAACCATCTCACAATCGTGCACTTCACTTAGAGGTCATTGTGAACAAAAGCAAAATCAAAAGGCAACCGTGAGGCTATGCCTGCCTACTGTTCTTTCAGCCCATCTGCCAAAGAGGACGCAAGATCTTCACGCACGCTTAAAATAAACAAATCACGCTATTAACAAAGAGGTCACAGTATAACAATTAAGTTCTCATCCGCTAGGGCCAACATCTTCTTATGGAAACCACCTCATAGGGTCCCTGACCTCGACTCTCTACCATACAACATTCTCCCTCGACGCCCATGGATCCATGCAATGAAAGCCGTGAAGCATCAACTCTTCCACCAACGCGGTAAAATTTACACATACGGACAAGAGGTCACTTTCATCCATGGAGATCCCGAAAGCCATTTTCATAATGAAGAACCCTGAAGCAAATATTACAAAATTCCCCAAGTGCCTAAAAAATGATGAGGGGCCCATCCACATCGTACATTGATCCCGTCACTCTCACATCCACTTCTATGACAGAGACACTCACCATTCCCACCATATCCGATATCAAGCTCATCATCCAAGAGGACGGTTGTGGAAGTTATAAGTTGCCTAACAATGCTTTTGTGATAGGAGAGTTACCACAATCTCCAAGATCACGAGGACGCCCACAAGAAAATCAAGCTCCCACATCACAAACCTATTCTCAAAATTATCCTGAATTCACAAGGTGGGGAGACCTTGGCCATGAGGTAATAGAAGCAGATCCATCAAACATGTTGTATCGAGATGAAAGAACGACACCTGAATTACCAATGGATGAAAGAAGCAGAGGCCTACACATGATGCTTGCGATGGGATATGACCGCAATCAAAGACTGGGGAAAAATGACAATGGGCTCTTAATACCAATCATGCCTGAGACGCGACCTATAACAAATCTTGGTCTTGGATGTACCCCTCCGAGAATAACCATACGTGGCCGAAGTCCTCCGGTTAGAGCTGCTAATGATTCTCCTCAGCCAGTCCTAGTACAAGTGCACTCCCCAATACCCATAGGGACAGACATGCATAACTTCATCACTGAGCCCTATATTAGTAGCGATGATGAAGATACCTTATCCAACCTACCTAGGTTATTCAAAGATACCACCCTGTGTATGATTAGTACCATATCCTTCGAACTAGATAGTCAAAATCATGAGATCCGCTTAGTCTACCCCCAACTGATCGACTATGACCAACGAGGACCACCAGTTCTCGATACATTCGAAAATGATGAAGCACTCTCAGAATTCATGGAGTTGAGGGATAACATTCCAGATGGAGATCATAAGGCAGGATTCATAATGGAGTTAGACACACACGCCTACTATGGGGAAATGATTGAATCCTTCAGTCGCAAAAGTGAGAAATTAAGAATCATATCCAAGTCCTTGAGTGAAAACCACACCGTGGCACTCTCTGACAAGAAAATAGTAAAAATAAAGGACGTATCCAACGGTTAAAACCTCTCTGAGGCACCTAAGGATGAAGGATTCAATCTTCCCCTAAGAGCTATTCATCAAGAGAAGTCAGTAGTCTTGGCCGAAAAATGCAACCCAATCAACCTAGGAACATAGGAGACCCCGCACATAACATTCTATGCGGAATCACTAATATCAGAAGAGCAAGAACTCCTAGCAGCATTCCTAAGGGAAAGACAAATAAACTTCGCATGGAGTTATGCAGATATGCCAGGACTTGATCCAAATACTGTGGTCCATCACCTAGCAGTGTATCCAGATGCAAAACCTGTCAGACAGAAGCTTCGCAAAATGCATCCTCAAATTGCTTTGTTAGTCAAAATGGAGCTCAAAAAGCTACAAGATGTAGGATTTATCCGACCAATTGATTATGCAGAATGGGTATCAAATTTGGTACCCGTGTCAAAACCTGACGGAGCTATCAGAATATGCACGGATTTCAGAGATTTGAACAAAGCATGTCCCAAGGATGACTTTCCACTTCCCAATATCGATATGATAGTGGACATGACAGCAGGGCACGAGATGCTATCACTAATGGACGGATTTTCAGGATATAACCAGATCATGATAGCAAAAGAAGACCAACACAAGACAACTTTCACTTGTCCATGGGGAACCTACTGCTGGAACATGATGCCATTTGGCCTCAAGAATGCAGGAGCAACATATCAACGAGCCATGACATTGATCTTCCATGACATGATTCACAAGACAGTTGAAGACTATGTCGACGAAATCCTAGCAAAGTCAAGAAAAAGACAAGATCATATAGCAGCCCTAAGTGCTATCTTTGACAGATTAGAGGAATACAAAGTAAGACTAAATCCCAAGAAGTGTGTCTTCGGCGTACAATCAGGTAAACTGCTAGGATACATAGTCTCCATGAGGGGTATTGAGGTGATCCAACAAAAGTCAAAGCAATCCTGAGATGGAAGCACTAAGGAACTTCTAAAGCAACCGGAGAGGCTCCCCAAGCAAGCAGCTCCAATCCATTCAAGGTTCATAGCACAACCCGGGTGATAAGCGTAATCCGTGATTCACACCTACTCAACAAGGGGGTAGTGCATACAAATGGGATACCGGGCGCTTAAGAGGCATTCAACAAAATAAAGGGAATATCTACCGACACCTCCGCTGTTAATGCCAACTTTCATCCCAAGAACCATCGATCTTATATGTGTCAAAGAACAAGAAGCACTCTTAGGAGCCTTTCCTTGCTCAAAGATGATGAAAACTAACGTAAAGGGCCATCTACTATATCACAGGATAATGGTTGGTCACTTAGCCAAATTACTCCTTCATTGAAAAATCTTTCCTCAGAGTAAGTTTCAGGATCCCAAAAATTTAGACACTACATGTTGGCACACACAAGATCAAGCTCATTATGCAAATCGATCCCCTCAAGTATCTCTTTATCAAAGGAGATGTTAACCGCGAATGGCAAAATGGGTCATGATATTATCGTAATATGACATCGGTGCATGTAGAGAGGAAAGCCATCAAGGGTCAAGTTATTGCAAACCAATTAGCAAAAGCACCTATGTATTCTGAGAATCCCCTTATCTCAGAGTTTCTAGATGAGTCTATTTTTAACCTCAACATTGCTGATCACTGGAAACTATACTTCGATGGTTCATATACACAACATGGATCAGGAGCTGGTGTCTTCTTCATCACCCCACAGGGGGACTGCATACCAAAATCATACAAACTAGCATTTCCTTGCACTAACAACATAGCGGAATATGAGGCTTTGACTATAGGTCTCAGGATAGCAGTGCAATGGAATATCATCGCTCTCAAGGTATATGGAGACTCTCACTTGATCATAAATTAGGTCAATAATGAATATCGACAAAGGGATGACAAGCTAACCCCATAGTACAAGAAATTGGTGGAGACACTGAAGGAATCCTTCATCGACATAACATTTGAGCAGCATTCCAAGAACTAACAACAGAAGTACCGACGCCATGGCTAAGCAATTGGTCTCATTAGACATCCTCATAATGTACCTCAAAATATGAATTTCTCGATCGAAGCGTAGATTCTCGTTCCCACATTCGAGGTACCGGAATCGGAATATGTGTGTGAAATCGTTGGTCCTGGCGATCCTTGGTATCATGACATATATACATATCTTCGAATAGGAGTCTTACCCGCTGACCTACCATCAAGCCTAAAACGAACCTTTAATGCGCCGCATCCGTGATTTTTCATCCTAGGTGATACCTTATACCGTAGAAGCATAGAGGGTACTTTACTTCGCTGTCTAAATGCCGAGGAGGCATTAACCGCTCTAACTGAGGTTCATAACGGCATTTGTGGCTCACACTCGAGTGGAATAACCATTGCCAAGAAACTGCTGAGGCTAGGGTATTACTGGCCCACAATGGAAAGAGAAGCGCATGATCATGCCAAAAGGTGTTTACAATGTCAGCAACATGGGGATCTCATCCATGCTCCAGCTCAAGAGCTCAATCCGATCATCACACCATGGCCCTTTTCGCAGTGGGGAC
>VDFB02087282.1:0-13364 GCA_007258455.2 Sequoia sempervirens | reverse complement strand
ATGAGAGAGATGAGAGGGAAAGAGATAATATTTAAATATTTTATATGTTAGTAATATTAATTAGTTATCTAATATTTTATATATTAGTAATATATATATATATATATATATATACATTAACTAAAATATAGAAATAATATTTAAATTATACATAATAATATAATATATTATATATTAAATTATAAACTATATTGTATATTTTAAACTAGATATATTAAAATAAACTATAAAATATTTATAGAATTTTCTAAATCATATATTATAAAGTGTATAACATTTTTTAAAATCATATATAAACCGAATTGGATATCCGATTTAAACCAAATTGGATATCCGATTCAAAACAGATATCCGATTCAAAACGGATATCCGATTTGAAACATATATCCGATATTTCTGACACAAAATTTATTGCCTAGGGATTAGCCTCGGGCTTGCTTTGGTATTTGGCTTGGACATGCCAATCCTAAGAAGTCAACGCAAAAAACGTGTTTGACAACTCACCTTGTTTTTCTAGACTTCATCCATGTGGCTGACAACTTTATTTTTAGCCAAAATTGATGAAACGAAAAGGGTTTGTAGAGGAGACTCTCAAGATTTCCACCAATATAAATTATTCTTTACTTTGAATTTAATAAATAATTATTCATTTTCTATTAGAATTACGACTAAAGTCTGATTGATAGGTTGATTGAAAAACATCTATAACTTTCAAACGGTATCATATTTTTGAATCCAAAACATGTGTCACATTCTATGCTTAGCATACTATAGGATTAAAAAATAAAATTCATGAAGTTTTGACCAAGTTAAGGTGGCAGGACATACAAGTTTTTATATTTTTTAAAAGTTGTAATAAAAAATTCATAATTTATTATTTACTTGGAAACAAATTACAAAAAATATAAGGCACATCCGACATGAGTCCTCTACTTATATCTAAATCTTATAAAAAATATTATCATTTTATTGTGGTTAGGGTGGTTAGACAAACACCTACTTATTTTTTCCCTGAAATTTAAGTACTACTGCATTGAAATTTCAAATTTTCACCAAATAGACTTTAAAAAATAAATAAACTTAGTAGTTTAGAAACTACATTCAATTTCACATATTCTATTCTTACATATTTTTGAAATAATATAGATAACTTATTCAAATTTTTATGTCAAGTTGCCTAACTCTGATTTTTCTGAATTTTCATTGCCACTTAAGGGCCTGTTTTTTCCATGATGATCTTGCACATACCCATCTAACTTTATGGACCCAGGAGTACAACCATACGAGTTAAAAAATCTAACACAAGTGGAAGATATGCTTATAGCATGAGTTAATCCAATAATACAAGTAACCCGTGCTCATGGAGGCCAATGCGAATATAGTGGTTACACAATTTGTTTCTCACAAGATATCAAAATGATAGCAAAATACCTTCCACATAAAATTGCAAACTTGGATGTGTTGGTAGTTAAAAGATCCCATACAAAAGGTAACTATTATGACTGCTACGTAAGTAGAAGTTGTGTTCGGGCTGCATTACAATATAAAATCACATATGACTCGTACTACAAAGACGTTGAGATAGATTATGCATCGCTTGAGCAGCTCCCTGATACAAGTATAGGCATTTCGAATATGCTTCATACCATTAATGTTGACAATGAAAATATGGTGGCAAAAAACATTGCATCTATGTTTTTTGAGGATGAACTTGACAATGAAATAACTCACTCTTCATCATTTATAGCTAAATTATCAAATAAACACCATGAGCTAGAAATCATCAAAGAAACATTGCAAGCTAGAGATGAAAATGACACCATTATTGATTGGCCACAACTTGACTTCTCTCTAGTAAATGAATATAATACTAAGGGCATTTTAGAAATGGCTTTTCCTTCACTCTTTCTAGAAGGTATACTACAATTGCAACCTCATTATAGACAAGTTGAAACGCATGAATATGTGTTACACTTAATGAGGTTCATGATAATCGATTTGGAAGCCATCCAAGATTTAGATATTTTGTTTTGAATCTTTTGATGCATCATCGAAGCTAAGGTGTTGCCTCTATTTTTTTAAAGAAAAATGCAGAGGACTACATACCAACCACCATTGACAATCTTCGTCTCCATATACAACAATTGCTTAACACTCAACTAGTTGAACAATTGATGCATTTTGGACCTTCCCTGAGAGGTACCTGAGCATATTGAAATAAGTGTCATGTAAAACTTTTGAACAAGATCAACCAAATAGGTTCCCCCATGCCTTCTTCACATTAAGTGTTGTAGATACTAAATGTCTTGATTTACACCAACTATTTTCTAAGGGCACAACATCAAGAACATAAAATAATAAATATCGCATAGACAACATTATCAATAACCCACATACCACATCCTTGTACTTGCATCAACGCTTCACAATATTTTGTGAAGAAGTCTTAGAGAAGTTTTTTTGTGCAACAGACTATTGGTATAGATATGAATGAAAAAATTTAGGGTCTACACATGTACATGGATTCCTTTGGCTTGAAGGTGCACTGAACATGGACAAACTTGACTGGAGCAATCATGCAAATGTAGAAATAGAAAAATCATTCTTTGACAAATATGTCAGTGCATGGAACCCTCATACTCTAGCTAACATAAACAACATACAACATCGATCTTCACAAGATGATCCATGATTACTAAAAACCCCTAAAATATTCTCTACAAATACGCTTGTTGACTACGAAGAGTTGATCAATCATATCCAAAGACATTCCAAATATTTATGAATTAACGTGCCTTCGCAAGAAAGGTTAAAACATAGAGTTTCGTTATAGGGATCCTTGTTCTGAATGTGCTAACTCTTCCTTGTCTTGCGATGAAAATGGGAAAAAAACCTTTGCCCCCGTACGTAATGATGATGAGTTGAATATACATAGTCCATAAATGATTTCCATATGGAGATCCAACACGAATTGTCAACCTATCATTTCGAAAACACTTGTTTTAAAATACATTACAAAATATGCATCGAAGGCAGAAAGAAAATGTGAAAGTTTTATTGATATGTTGACATGCATATGTAGAAATCAAGCATCAAAAGACCAAGCTCTCATAGCATACAAAAAAATCATGTTTGAGATTATTGTAGACCTTGATATAGGTGCATAAGAAACATGCCATATGCTACAAAAGTTGCCACTTGTATGCAATCGTGAGTTTATGACACTTAATGTTGGTTGAAAAGTGTTCCATTGAATTAGAACAAACCCATATGAAAATACTTTGCAGTTGAGTTATCTCCAATCGTACATACAACACCCTCTTCAAATGGAGACAATATACTACTTGAATCTGCACGATCATTTTTATTTTCTTCCAAATGCAAAGGAAACAAGTGGAAATAAAGTAAACAAAAGGCAATTATCAGTGTCTTTCCTTGATTTAGTGTTATTCTAGAGGAATGTTCAAAACATTTCGAGACATTTTGTTGGAGTGAACTACTTTTATACAAGCGTCTCCATGGCATTGTCATAAACATAAGTGTTGACAAAGGAATACTTGTTGCAAATTGGAAGGAAATGAATATACTTAAATAGTCTACATGGCATATTGACCGTGTAATTGATACAAAGGTTAATCAAGAAGAGGAAGAGGAAATAGAAAATGAAATAGATAGAGGAAATACAATACAAATGAATGAATGGGAGTTGTTATCACAAATGGGCCTTACTAGTGTTGGAAATCTTAATTCCCTTGAAATGCATGGAAGACATGACTTTGATATTAGCAACAAGTGGAATTAGTGTATAATACCTCAAAATTTACATGACACTACATAACTATTCATAAGCACCAACAAGATTCCCAAAAAACATTTGAATTTAACGATCTCCCATATCCACTCTCTCCCAAACAATAACTCACTCTTACCATTGTTCTAAAACATTACAATGATAGTTCATTCAATAACCCCTTACACGTGATCATACAAGGAACAACAGGTACATGAAAATCCTATCTTATTCATTGCATTAGACATTCACTTTGTAGTTTAGTATCAAAAGAATATAGCCCACTCCTTGTTGTTGCTCCTATAGGAATCACAACATTCAACATACATGCATCGACTATACGTTCAACCCTTAAGATTCCAATAAAAGAAATGCAACCATTGAAGGGTCATCACTTATAGTTTTTCAAAAGAACACGAGACACATAAAATACCTTCTTATTGATGAGATGAGCTTCATAGGCCCAAAATTACTCTTGAAAATAGATAGTAGGCTACGTGAAGCTTTCCCCCACCAGCAACACTTATGTTTCAATGGGACCTCTATCATTCTTGTAGGTGACTTGGCACAACTACCCCTTATTATGGACAAACCTATCTACACATCACATTCAAATATGAAAGACCTATAGGAACAATTCGCTATAATTGTTACATTAGAAATATTTTTTTTCTGTCAACAGGGGGACACTCAAACGTAGATTGTCTTCCACCGAACTTTGCAAAACATTCGTAATGCAAAACCAATTGAACAAGATTGGGAAATACTAATGAATCACACAAACACGTTACTATCAAACAATGATAAAAAATATTTTGACCAATAAATGCACCTATTTCCTACCAATGATTTAGTTAAATCTTCCTATTGCACTTAGTGTTGCAATAAAAACAACCATAAAATAAAACATCAATAATGATGTTGACCAACTGCCCCAAGAAATTTTGCTTTGTAGAGGCCAATGTATCGTGTTAACTACAAACCTGTGGATTCAAACGGGCCTTGTCAATGGGTCTCTTAGATAGGTCTTAGATATTGTCTACACAACTACCTCTAAACCGCCAGATTTACCATTGTATGTAGTAGTAAAATTTGATACTTACAATGGCCCACCTTGGAATGTAAATTCCCCAACAACTATGCCAATAACACCTATATCTCTATGTACTCGTAGACAAATACCACTATGCATGGCATGGGCAATTACCATACATAAATCCCAAGGATCAAAACTCAACAAAGGAACAATTGATATAGGTAAAAAAGAAAGACAAGGCTTAACTTTTATAGCTATATCTAGAGTGAAATTTCAATAAATGGCCTTAGAATAGATCCACCATTTTCCTTCAATTGATATTCAAGAATGAAAAATAATCCATACACAATTATCAAGAAAAAGGAAGAGTTTCGACTACATCTTCTCTCATTATGATGAGTACAGGTACACATCTAGAATTTCACCCTTCTCTGCATAACTTTTATTTGTTTTATTTTTCTTACCATCTTCATATAATACAAATTACTATTTGTATATTTACACACAACTTCATCGAATGCAGGTGGATGTTCTAAATTTGCATACTTTTGTATCAACTGCTTCAATCATGCTACCGATATATTATTTTCTAACCAATAACTACTTTCACTTTTAATGCAAACTTTATCGTTTAGATAATGCTAGCTTTGCATTTATGATGTGGGTCCACTAACTTTTTCTTTTATTGTGTAGGAAATTTAAAAAAAAAAAGACAAAAAAAAGGGTATGTGTCAGATCATTCCATACTAGCACATGGAATCATCAAATACACAATCACTACAAGTTGAAATAGCTGCAAATCTTTCGTTCAATTTTCAATCTCCAAATATGTAATAGAGACATCTTGTAAATTTTTCAAATCATAATTAAAATTGTTGCAAATCTTTTATTTAGTTTCCAATCTCCAAAATATGTATTATAGACAATTTGTATATAATGTATTTTTTTTTTATATTTTACACTACTCTTCCTTTCCATGTTTACTTCTATATATTTTTCTATTGTCGTAGCCCTTATACCCCCCTTGGTGCAAGTGCTAGTTATACTTGTAGGTCATTTTATAAAGAATCCATGAGGAACTAGACTTGGTGCTAGTTTAGAAAAGTGATTGGAAGTTTGAGAACTAGCTTGCTATTTTTTAGGCTTTTATGAAGATAAGATTGCTCCTCGGTCTTAGGCCTCATCCTAGGCACACCCCCTCTTGCAATAGATCATGGTACTCATAATTACATGAATTTTGCTTTTTAAGTTTATAATGACCTCTTGATTATAGTCCCTAAAGTCATTAGTCAATATTCTAGGTGTATTTTTCTAAATTCATACTTTTCTCTCTTGTAGTGTATTTTTATAGATTTGACACATGTTTTACAATACTTATCCATGTTTTTCTCACTGTCATGATAGGTGTGCATGGTGAGAAATGATTATTATTAGGTTCTACATAGTCTCTAGTTTTTTAAAGTCTTTAGGACCTAAAGGAATTTTCCCTAGTCCTGGGTGCAAGGCAAGGTTTCTCCTTGGTCGTGAGTCCCACCTTGGGTGCAATACTTCCTTATAGTGAAGTCTCAAGATTGCAATTTCATGAAATTTAGTTTGCAACTTCCTCAAACAAGTCCCAACCCATTTCCAACATGCACTATCCCCAAAAGATGAATTTAATTCAATTCCTTTACCATATTGATGTTCTTAGAATAGTTTATGAAAATTCTTATTTATGCCACACTTGAATTTATGTTTGGACCACATATCATAATCATCTCTTGTTTATAGGTGTTAATAGTTTGAAAATATTAAATTATTATTAAAAACTACATACATTTAAACTAAGAAATAATCTATCCTCTTCTAGGTTCTTTCATTGATAAATAATCACTTGTTGGAGGGGGGCGACATAAGATTAATTTAAAATTTGAATATAAAAATATGAGGGTTGAGCCTACACTACAAAATTGAACTAGGATAGTTTTTCTGCTATGAATTTGATCTTAGGTGGGAAGCAAGTAATCTATAAGTTGAGTTTGGATTCTTGGAATGCAAGAAGTTGGGATTGATGAAGGTTAGATAATTTACCAATATTTACATGTCAATTGTATGTTACTTATTGTACAGAGGATAAATCATGTCAAAGAGAGCCCAAAATGAATAGAAAAAGAGTTGGGTATGTAAATTTTGCCACAACAATAAAGCATATATTGATCATTATGGATAAATTAAGGAGTATAGATCTAACATATTCAAGGTTGGAGGGTCTAGGTAATGCCTATCAAACCTTGTAACAAAATCAATCACTCAAACTCAAGACATAATGGACTAACATAGAACTAACATTTTATTGATTCAAATTAGAATATCTTGATGAGCTTCATACATGTTAGGTGTTAGTTGTTTGATTATAAAAAAATTCTACAAATCTCAAATTCAATTTTATTTCTCTACTTTTCTAGGATTACTTTCTCATCCAAAAAAAAAGCCTAAAAAATCTACTCTTAAATCATATTAGGCTTCCTTATATGTAGAAGGTGTGGAATGATGAGCATTAGCTAGAAAATGTAGTAAATCATTGTAGGTGGGTGTGATAAGGATCAAAATCTCCAAATTAAATGGTTTGATCTTCATTCAACCTCAAAATTGGGCACATCATCTTATGTAGTGTGTAAGCTTCATTGGTAGTATGTAGTATCACTATGTATGTTGTACCTTGAGTTAGAAGTTTCCAAATTTAACATGGTTTCACATATGACATATCTCATGACCCATAACAGAGTAGGTAACATTGGGAACTCATAAAGTTTCAAATACTTGGTGCATAGTTCAAAGAAGTTATCATTATATAATGAACAATATGGTTAAGCTCCTCGAGAAGGAAAACATAAATGTGGTGATCAAGAATACATGAAAATGGACTAAGAAATGCAAGATACTTGATATAGCTTAGGTAACATATTACAATCCATGATCTTCAAAATTCATTATCACATAACTTACTAAAGGTTGACGATGCTTGTTGTTAGAGACATGAAGCTTTAAACTAATAAACACAAGTGCATTGAGTTTTGGCATTGTAAACTCGAGACACACTACCTAAACACTTAGAAAATTAGAAAATGCCTACAAAACAAACAAACATTAAAGAAAATTATTTTGGTTGATGCAAGATTGCTCTTGCAACCTGGATGCTCTCACATTATGATCAATCAAAGACATTCTTTTTTCTCAATAAAAGTAATTATGAAATAGGGAAATAAATTAAATAAAAAACTAATTTTTTTTTATAGTTAAATAGCTGCAGTATGGGGCAGCACCCTATATTGCTTTGAGAAAAAAGATTACATGTTGTAGTTTCATTGAAAATGGTCTTCACAGACCAACCTCTTACCCTGCTACGCCTACATCAGACCTGCCTTAATTGCCATCTATCCAAAATTTCCAGGACAAGTTGCAAAAAGCCTGGAATGATTACATTTTTATAAACTGGGATTGACTCAAAAAGAAAACTGACAACAAAAGCCTGGTATAAATCACAAGCAGGTATTACCAGGACTGATTCCTTAACCCCTACTATCATTTAGCCAAATTGCAGAAATTTACTTGACAAGACAATAGATAAACACCAGGCTCGCCAACCTTATTCATCACTATCTTCTTCTGAGTCATACCTTTTTTGCCAGGCTTTGAAATCGACAATCACAAGGCACTCCGGGCCACATTTGGCATGTGCTGGGCTCTTTGCCTTTTGCTCAGGATCCCTCCCATCATTTTGATGCCACTCTTCCCCCAACCCCAGCTGCCAATCCCTGTCGTCTCTAACCACAAACTCATTCACCAGCTCTTCGTCTTCCACATAGCGTAGGGCCTAGCCGCGTGGTATATTAGAGACCATCTTCACAACTCGAAGTAGGAAGAAGATGCTGCACTCCTGAACATCCCAAAGCTTCTCAAAGGCTTCAGGCTCGATGGTTTTGATCAATGGAAATTTTATCACTTCCCAACCATGCATATGAGTCATGTAGTAATTTTGTGGCATGGGAATTAGCTTGTTCTCATCAACATTGTCTAGGGTTGCATCAATGTCTGCTAGTCACACATGGTCAAAAACCATTTGTGTGAGCTTTTTGGCACCCTCCTTCGACACCCCCATAGGTAAAAGGTCTACCAAAAACATGGCAGGAATCTTTGAATTGGACCTAGACCTGTGGTAGGCCTTTAAAAATTCAGGACCCAAGACTCTCTTTGTGGCCCAGAGGATTATTGGGTGCAGAGAGGTAAGCATCCCCTGCAGCCATTTGTCTGTGATCGCCCCTTTGAAGGCTTGTTGTTGTTTATCCGTGTTGAGTGATAGTGGTGTCTCCATTTATGCTACCTGCGAACAACTTCCAGCTGTTAACAAACCTTGACTCCCACACTCCACCTGTCGCTCTTTGTTTTTGCCAATGTTAAAAAATTTCTTGAGAGACTTCGTTTGGGCTATTCGAATTAAATAATTCTGGGGTTTAATTCTAAAGCTTGCCGAGCCATTATTGCAAGTCATGTCCGCTTGCCACCAGCTTGTTATGAATGAGTACTTTTTGTGGGTGGCATGCCAAGCCCAACTCATCTTTGTTGATGTGGCTTTCACGAATGACCATCTCCACAATTTTCACTCATTTGGGTCTTTTCACTTCGATTAAATCTTGCTGGCGACTAGCAAGAACTAGCTCATCTCCTATTTCCCAGTAGACCCACGTTGGATGCCACCGAGTCATCATTCACAACCTTCCTTGCCAGCTCTTCTGCCCCTGTGGGGCCCGCATGTACATGTGCCTCTCTTTGGTTCCGTGCCAACTAACCCATAGATATTCCCACTCAACACTTTGGTAGGACTGATTCTTTGCCACCTCATGCACCCATGTAGGATAGGATGCAGAGTGTTTGTTGACCATCATGCTCTTCGATTGATTTCCCTATTTTTTAATTGAGATCCCTTCCTTAAGGCCCTTGGCATATTCTTCATTGATTTTTTTCTACAACTTCTTTCGCCAAGCTGTCTGCTCTTTGATTTCCTTCTCTGTAAATGTGGGATACCTTGTATTCCTCAAATCTTCCTAGAAGTTGCGTTATTGGTTGAAGCCAATGGTTCAATTTCCAATTGGAAGAATTTTTTTGTCTTATCGAGTTGATAGTGATGAGGGAGTCTATTATTTGTAATGGTGAAATTTTTACATCCATGCCATTTCCAATACAATTTTGGGCCAATATTCAAGAGAGTGTCTTGAATAATTAACATATTGACAAATGACACAATTTTGTACAAAATTGGATGCCATGCCCTATGCCATCTAACTACCCATTACACACATTCCTATACACTTATCCCTTGCCCAACTGATATATTTTACACACTGCTATACATTCATGCCATCTACATATTTATTATACTTATACATGCACACATTTTCATACACACTCTACCCACTTTCATTTGGCCCCTTTTATGTTTCAAAACAAGCTTAAAATCACAAGGACATCCTTACAATCACATACTTATCTTTTCTAGATATAAAACTTAAAATTAAAAAAATAGTTGATTCCCACCTATACCCTTCTTACTTAAGATTGATTAAACATGAATTTGTGGAATATGTTGATATGTCCTTGTTTTTAAATACATTTAATACATTCATTTTAATAAATTGGGAATTGGCAAGTCCTCTTCCATGGAGCATAAACATTTGGATTTGTGCATTAGGAGGAATGTAGATCTGCACGAACATCTTTAGGAGCATTTGCATGATTTGAGAATGTTGCCTTCTATTGTTCTTGGGTTGACCTAGGAGAACACATTCCTTTGTGACATTATGATGACCCTATCTAGGCATTTTTAAATACTACAAGCCCTTTGATATCAAAAAAAGAAAAAAATGTGAAGATGCATTTGATAAACTAAAGAGTACAAGTATATCAATTACTAGTTCATATTCACATATTTGTGATTGTGAACTTGATCCTAATCCTCAAACTCGTCGTTAAACAATCACAAAGAAATATTTAAATTCTAATATAAATACTTGGTAAAAATACTTTTTCTATTTTTTTTAAAAATTTCAAAACATATTATTTTCAATATTTACTCAATTTTTGAACATTCACCAATTATAAATCTAAATACAATTATTTCTATTAAAAAACACATACACTAATATCAATTAATTAATCCACTTTAATTTTATGTATATTAGATTACAACAATTGCTGAAAATTCATTCTCCTCGACACTATTATTAAAATTTCAAGCTTTTCAATTTAAAAATTAATATAAAATAATAATAATAAATAATAATAGAAACGGATTCCATAGCACTCTCCACGGGCAACAAGATTTGATTTTACGGTGTTTACATGAGACAATCGTACGAGTGAGCGGGCGTGCGATTGAAAAAAAAATGGATGCCTCCCTCAATCCTCATTTACAGGTACATGAAAATCGGTCACGAATTTGGCTTCTTCCCCAAATTTGAAAACAACAAAAAGTACTTTGAAAAGGAAGAGCAGATCAAACATATATTCTGCAGATTTAGAAAGCAAGGAAAAGAAATATATATTTTGTTCAAAGAATAAGAAATTTTTACTGTTGGTTAAACACAACCCCTGTTGAAACCCGCCATTGCCTCTTATTCTCTTTTACTTTATGTTGTAGTTTTTCTTTCCTTCTACTGAAATTCCACATACTTCTCGTGTATGATATTCCATTTCTTCGCCACCATCTTCGAACTGGTTTTCTTAAGCTGGGGAGATTACGCCATGTTGAGAAAAGTGAGATGTTTAAGAGAGTAAGGATAAACCCTAAAGAAACAATAGGATGGGTTCGGAGGAGATGAATCTGGTTTCGTCTCAGAGAATGGACACCACTTTGAATTCGCAGCGAGTATACCAGGCCGAGCATCTGCAGTACAGGTGTCCGCCCTCTGCTGTAAACCAGAGGCGGGGAGGATCAGATTCTTCCCGGAAAACTCCTAGGCCAATGGGAGTCGGTGGTTTTGTGGAAGCCGGCGGGCGGTTTCTTCCTCAGCAGAGAGATTTCAGAGGCAACATTTACAACCCTGATGACCTGGATTCGGATTCCCGGCGGGGCGGAACAGTGAATGTGAACGTGAACACGAACATGAGCAGTGGTGGTTTGCAGATGAGGGGCATGATTGGCCGGAACAACAGAACACCAAACCAGCAGGATTGGAACGAGAGGGTTGCCGTCATGGGTGGCGAGGGGAGTGCAGGGTCTCCCTCTGAAGAAGAGGACGATGATGACGAGGATGATGAGGATGCTGAGGCTGAAATGGACGGAGAGGTTGACGGCATGGTGTCCAGCGAGAATGCTAATGCTAATACTAATAGTAACAGCAATAATGCTAATGGCACTAATATACAGGGAACCCTAGAAGGGGGTTTTCAGAAAGGAGAAGGAAGCATCCAGAAAAGCGGTATACCAAACCAGCAACATACGTCTCTAGGTATGTTTTTGTCCCCTCCGTTTCTGAATTCCTTCCCGGCTGCGGCCCCAGCGATGCTGGATGGTTCATCAGCATCTCAGAATGGAGGAACATTTTATAGGGATGGTTTGGTTAAAGAGTCCAGAGATAGTAATAACAGCAGTGCTTCCAACACGGCATCTTCTTTACATGAACACCACCAACCAAGGGTTCCATCCACCACCAACCAAGGGTTCCATCCATGCATCATAATGAGGGGGCCCTACCCGTTGGATCCGTTCAGGGTACAGACAACTATTATACTCAGTTGTTACAGTCCACGGCGACACTTGCTCAGAAGGATGCAGGAGTAGACGAGGGAGGTGCTTTTGCTGAGAAAAAAGGCACGGTTCCCAGCACAGAATCACCAGAGACCTCACTACGGACCATTCTCTCGGATCCTCTTACGTAAGTTCTCTGATTTCTTCAAGGATCTTCATTACAGCAAACTTGTTTTTGCTTGGCAAAGAGATAATGAACCTTACTAAAACTGTTTGATCGTAAGATCAAAGTTACTTGTTCAATACGAAATATACTTAAAGTTCAACTTTAACAAAATTTTAGATTTAAGTCACGTCATCAAAAGCATGTATTATTTTTTTTTTTTGGTAAGCACTACCTCTATGGGGGTAGCTCCCTATATTGAATGAAAAACAGAGGTCAAAAGCGTGTATTATTAACATAAATATAAGATTCCATAAATTCCCCAAGTTCCACATATTTGTTTCTCCATATTCATTCTTATGCTTCTACACCTTAAGAGCTCAAATAGAATGAAGGACAAGCCAAGGCTTGCATACCAAATTTGTGTTTGTTTTCAAAGCGCCATAATTGTATGTGGTGATTTTCAGTTCACACATAGAAGATTCAACTATTAAACAAGATTCAAACTGCAAATCAATGAACAGATAAAATATCCAAAACAAATGTAGGTTCCATAGCATGGAGCCTTGAATACAATTTTGAAAATTTTGACAAAGAAAGTATTCTGATTGTAACCAAAAGAATTTAAATTTAGATTTACTGCAGGGAAAAT
>VDFB02087281.1:0-71767 GCA_007258455.2 Sequoia sempervirens | reverse complement strand
GCCAATGTCCCCCCATCCGACGCCACAATGCAGGTGTTCCGAATACTGCATTGGTCAAGTGTTTGTGTATTCGTGGTACTGCAATTCCTTCTACCCGCTTCTCCGCCAACCTCTCTTCATTTATTTGATCTCGCCCTGATTCTGCCCAGACATTGTCTGCGACATAACCAAGACCTCCTAGTCCCCAGTCTTGTTTTCTCGGCCCTTCACTTTGTACAGGCCAATCTTCCTTTGTTGCATATCCCAACATGTTTATGGCGATTGTATTCTTCTCTTTTCTCTCCTGGTATGGCTTTAGCTTCGATCCGTTGATTGCCTCCAATATCAATGACCCATCGAGATTTTCCAATTTTATAGACCCATTGTCACCTATTTCCCGAACTCGAAACGGTCCCAACCAACGAACCTTAAACTTCCCTGGCTTGATCTCGTTACGGCCGTTATACTTCAGAACTAACTGTCCTGGTCGGAAATTCATTCGCCGGAGATGCTTGTCGTGCCAATATTTCCATCGCCGTTGCATGTTCTCCGTTGCCCACTGTGCCATCACTCTTTGCTTGTCCAACTTATTCAGTTGGTATAGTCTTTCTTTCAAGCTTTCGATATCGCCCAATCGGTTCTCCACGGCTATCCTCAGACTTGGTACCATATATTCCATCGGCATCACCGCCTCCTGACCGTACATTAACTGGAAAGGCGTGTGGCCAGTTGTTACCTTGTACGTCGTACGGTATGCCCATAGTACGGCTGGTAACCTTTCTTCCCAGTCAGCTTCTTCCACACCACATGATTTGTGAATCACTGACACGAGCACCTTATTTGTCGACTCTGCCTGGCCATTAGCTCTCGGGTAGTACGGACTGGACAGGTTGTGAAAGATTCGGAACTCTGTCGTCATCAACCTGATAACATGATTAACAAAGTGCCCTCCCCGATCACTCGTGATCCGCATGGGGATGCCGTACCTTGTTACTATCTGCTCATAGATGAATCTTGCCGTACTTTGTGCTGTATTGTCTGGCAACGCTCGAGCTTCAGCCCACTTCGTCAGGTACTCTGTAGCGACCACAATATATCGGCATCGATGCAAGTGACTCACCTTCAGCGGTCCGATGAAGTCCAAACCCCATCGTTCGAACAACTCCTGAGGCTGTGAGGGATGCAGTGGCATGAAATCCCGCTTCAATGGTTTTCCGACCCTTTGGCAGGTGTCGCAGCCTACCACCCATTCTTTGGCGTCAGTGTGCATCGTCGGCCACCATAGACCTGCCAAGAGGATTTTCCTTGCTGTAGCATCAGGTCCCATATGGCCGCCAGCCAGTCCTTCATGTGCCTCTTTCAGTACGCCAGGTATTTCTTCCTCGACGACACACCTCCGAAGGATCTGGTCGGGTCCCATCTTGTAGAGTAGCCCATTGATCAATTGAAATGTCTTGCTTTTCAGTACGATCTTCCTCCTCTCGGCTGGTGGCATATCACTTGGGAATGTGGATGTGGACAGATAGTCCCCGATCTTCTCGTACCATGACGGCAATATTGCAATCTGAAATAAATGTGCGTCCGGAAAGTCTTCATTCACCCCATCCTCTGCAGGTTCACCCGACCGGATCCTAGATAGTTGGTCGGCAATAACATGGCTTTTCCCTGGCCGTACGATGATGGTGAACGTAAATTCTTGCAACAACAACAACCATCTACTCACCCGTCCTTGAATAATTGGTTTGTTTACCAGGTACATCAGAGCTTGGTGGTCCACGTAAAAAGTGAACGGTGTGGCGAGGAGGTAATGCCTGAACTTCTGTACGGCGTACACCATTCCCAGTGCCTCACGCTCGGTCGTACTATAATTCCTTTCTGCCTTTGAGAGTAGCCGGTTGGCGAAGAATACTGGTTGATCCAGCCCGTGCGCTCCCACTTGTGCTAGGGTTGCTCCGATGGAAAAATTAGAAGCGTCTACGTGTACGTGGAATTCCTTGTCCCAGTCCGGGTACATCAATATGGGTGAGCTGATCAGCCGATCCTTCAGTTCCTGAAATGCCCTCTCCTGTTCTTCGGCCCACACAAATGGTTGACCTTTCCTCGTCAGTAGGTCGAGAGGGTACGATACTTGGGCAAAATTTTTAATGAACCTCCGGTAGTATCCCACATGGCCGAGGAAAGATTTCACTCCAGTGACATTCTCGGGGGCTTCCATCTGTACGATGACTCGCACCTTGTCGGGATCCGTTTTCAACCCAGCTTTGCACACGATGTGTCCGAGCAACTTCCCCTGCGGCACCATAAATCTGCATTTTTTCGGATTCAAGGCAAGGCGGGCCGCTCTACACCGTTCCATGCACTCGCCTAAAGCTTTCAAATGTTTTTCCTTATCGCTATAAATCGACCAATCATCCAGGAAGGCTTTGAAATTACCTACCGACATTTTATCAAAGATGTGGAGTATTATTCTCTGGAATGTAGCTGGTGTGTTGCATAGTCCAAATGGCATACGGTTGTATGCGTACACCCCATCCTCGACGACGAATGTAGTCTTCAATTTGTCTTCCTCGGCGATACTGATCTGATTGTAACCCGAGAAGCCATCGAGAAAGGAGTACATTTCGTGTCCAGCAACTTCTTCCAGAATCGAGTCGATGAAGGGAATGGGAAATGGATCCTTGATAGTCACTGCATTCAGGCTACGGAAGTCAACACAGATTCTAATTTGCTCCTTCTCTTTCTTTAATGATATGACGATCGGCGATACCCACTCGCTGACTTCCACCTTGAAAATGATGCCGGCCTCCAGCATCTTCTCGATCTCCTCCTGTACTTTGGCGGCATAATTTTTGTTCATTCTGTACGGTCGCTTTCGTACGGGCTGGGCTCCCGGTACGAGAGGAATCCTGTGCACACATAACTCCGGTGGGATGCCTTTCAAATCCTTGTACGTCCAGGCGAAAGCGTCTTTGTATTCCATGAAGATTCTGAATGCTGCCGCTTTCAGGACAGGGTCCCAGTCATCACCGACCAAAATCTCCTTCGGTTTGGCTAATTCCCCGAGGTTGACTTTTTTCAACGTTGGTTCCTCGTACTTTATGATTTTGTCCTGCTCGAACTTGTGGGCTGGAGTTACATCCAATTCGGCCGTACCTTCTTTATATTCTCCGTACTCAGGTGGGAATGTCTCACTGGTCGAGCCATTATCCTTTTCTTCTTCCCCCTCCTTGACCTGCAGCATGTGGCAATCCGGGTGGAAGACTTCATAATCCTCCATTTGCCAGTGAAACAATCCGCTCAGTGAACTGGTCTCATCTTCGGAGCAACTGCCGATCTCCAATACCCCTTCTTCATCTGGTTCCATTGTCTTTCTCTCCTCGTCGTCCGAGTCTCCTCCGGATTCAGATGCCGAGGATGCCAAATCCTCGCTGACGGCCTGGTTCTTCAGATCAATGGTGTATTTCCTCCCCTCGATTTTCTATTGAGAGTGTATTCCGCTTCCAGTTGTGGGTTGCCTTGGCAGCAATCAGCCATCCCCATCCCAAGAGTGCATCGTACGCCTTCTTCTCCATTGGGATGACTACAAAATTCAACAGGAATAGTTGCGTGCCGATCGAGACCTTCTGCTCCATCAGTGTACCCAGTGGTCGGATGCCATGTTGATCTGCCCCCACAAGGTGAAATGTCGGGGGCCAAAGAGTCGGCTTACCCAAACACTTCCAAGTCTCCTCTGGCAGTACGTTTACTCCTGAACCACCATCGACGATAGTATTAGATAGTTTCATGCCCAAGATTTCCATCTCGACGACGGCTGGTTTCCTCCCGATGCTTACTGCTAGGAGCATTGGATCCGAAGTCTCGGCTACCACTTCTGGCGTACGTTCTGGTGAACTCTCGGAAGATTTTCTCCAATAGCATTGGTAAGTGCTACTTTGAGAGAAGGCATTGTTTGCAAAAGATCAGTTACCTTAATGGGTACGGTTGTGTGAAGCACCTGCCGTACGATATTCTTCTCCGACTCCGACTGTAGCAACGTACTGGTAGCTTTATAGTTCTTGCCTTCATTCGCCATTGCTTCGGCTACTTTTGTATTGGCCTCCCGAAATCTTTCTTTCTCCGTACGGGGATCTGGATAATTTGCTCATTTTGACTGTGCTCTCGTAATCGCCAAGACCTCCTCGTCGGCTACCTCCAGCATATTGATACTTCCTTTTTGCTTCGGACAGTCGGTGTCTTCATGATCACCCGGTCCACACCACTTGCACAATTTTCCCCGGCCACGCTTCAATCCTCTAGTGACCCCATTCGCTAAGGCCCGCAATAATCATCGGCCGTCCTGCTGTCATACGGACGTAATTTCTACAGATTACCGATTGTTACAGGAATGATGTATCATTGTTCGCGGGTTTCGCGGCGTAGTTGAGGTGCAGGCGTTGAACGTCACTTTGGAGGAAGAAATACTGCGAACTTTAGTTTTTAAATTCGGCTGGCACTTTGACCTGGAAAGTATCCATGACCTCGGCAGACGTCACGTATCAACTTTTTTGGGTAACGGTTCAGGTGACCTTTCTCCGACGCATAAACTGCATAACCATAATTCATTAGCCTCTTTGGCTCCGTCCTTGTCGGCCTTCAGTTCTTTCATTATCCGCATCATATCCCGCCGAAGGGCCTATACGGTTGCCGATTCATCGTCACTTTCCTCGGCACTCTCGTCGTCATCCCTCCTCTTCCCCTTCGAGGAAGTCCTATTTTCACTTTCAATATCCATCGCCCGATTGTATGCTTCGGTGTACGAGGACGGCGGTACTACTTTCATCTTTCGCCGAAGTGAGGGAATCAGTCCCTCGATGAACCATATTTTCTTTAAACCATCGGCTGGCTGTGCCTCCAGCTTCCCGATCAAGTCTTTCAACCTCCTGTTGTAGGTCTGTACGTTCTCATGCTTCCCTTGTTTGGTATGATATATTTCAGTGACGATCTCACTATCGTCCCGCAGAAGTTTGAACTCCGCTTCAAAGTTTTGCTTCAGGACCCTCCATGTGGCTCTCTGTGCTTGATCCAGTTCCGAGTACCAGTCAATGGCACTGTCCCTGAGTGTTGCTGGAAATGCCCTTAGCCACTGGTCGGGGTCATCCTGCCCGCTGGCTATCCAGATAGTCTCGCATGTCTTGCAATGCCGTACGGGATCCTCAGAGCCATTCCCCATGAATTTCGGCAACTTTTGCCGATCCGGTTGAGCCATCTTCACCGGTTGACTTCCTTGTTGACCTCCTTGTGTTTTGGACCCGATTAGACTAGTGGATTCCTCGCTACGTCCCTGTGCGTCACCAGCACTCTCGGCCACGTACGAGTCACTGCCACGTCCTCCGTCAGCGTCCGCAACACCGTGGGTCTCCTCAGGATCCCGCCGATGCTCTCTCTGCCCTGAGGTCTTAAGCTCTGGCCTTCCCCTCCGTAACTCTGTGTCGTCGTCCGAGAGTGACAACTCTCGAAATCGTCTGATGCTACTATTCAATTCATCTTCATTGTCATAGAGGTTATATTTTTCTGTATAAGGAGTGCTGCTGAAGGGGTCTTCGTCCCTTCCTTCTATCAAACTGTAGTGTGCTCGTTCAATAGATGTGTCTATTTTTTGCAAATTTTCATATGTTCTTTTTATGCTCTGATTGATTTCAATTAAGTCCTCATCTAGTTCCTTACCGACTTGCCTTAGTCGTCTTCGCCGATTTTCTTGCTCTTGTAGTCTGAGTGATCGCCGAACTTGCTCTTCCGAAGTCCCGTGCCCGTCAGGTACTCTATTCTTATCTTTGTTCGGCCGTACGGGCATTTAGTTGTTCAAGCGATCATTGCTGGTTGCCGGAAGTACGGCGCCGACTAGTATCCCGTTCTTCCTCTTCCCGTTTGTTTCGGTCTTCACAGCGTTGCACGATCTGCTGCCTTCGGCGCTCACGGGCTTCCTCCTCTCGCAAGTCTTGCAAAATAATGAAATGGCGGGCCAGCAACCTGGGCATGCGGTTCAGAAGGTGGTTCACCTCGTCGTTCACTTCCAGCCGATCCCAGATGACTTCCTCAGGGATCTCCCGAACGAGGGATTCCCTACGTACGTGATCACGGAGCGATATTTTCCACAAATTTACCAAGTCTTCCGTCAATGAGTCTTCTCGTTCCTCATTAGCATTTATAGGTTCTTCCGCTGGCTGACCCATTACGCTGCCATTGTGGATGATGCCCTAGTCCGTTCAGGCAACGGCGCCAAATGTTTGCCTACGGAATAGGATTCTATTACTGGCAAACGTGTAATATGCAGAACATAGGATTAAACAGTACACTAAAAGATATCATAGGAAAATGCCAAAGCTTTATTCATTCTCAGGAAATATCATGTACAAGAGTGGAATCATCAATAGCATAATGTAACATCAATAACAGCATCCGTATATCATTGTAATCATCCCCGACTATTCCCACCCGACTACATATAACGCTCGGCGGTGGTTACACAACCAACCGACACGACGTTTCATAACAACATTACATTAACACTAATCTGAACATGTTTCGCCGAGAGTACATGACGTTACATGACATAATTATTCTTTACTAACTATTGTTTTATTTGACAACTGCCGAGTATGACCGAGGCCAACTACGGCCGAGGCCAACTACGGCCGACAACAAACAACCGACAACAAGTAAAATATCTGACTAACAAGTACAACCTTGCGACGACGATCTCTGCAGACCTGCGGAGTATGTAGATTGCCAAGAATAAAATCTGTTGTTTTGATTTTTAATATTGCCATATGGCAATTAAAAATCAAAAACTATTTTGAAATATTATGTTGACAAAAGAAAAGGATTGACCTCCGTAGAATTTAGATCTAATAAAATATTTTATCCGCAAAAAATCAAATACCAAGCCAAAATAATATGCCGACCATGCAATAGATCACGACCTCCAATTAAATATTAGTCTGCAAAAATAATAAATCAAGCCCGAAAAATAAAAAAATATTTATGCCAACTATAAATAAATATGCCCTCAAATATTTTTTTTGCCAAACAATATATTAAAAAAACCCGAATATTTTTTTTTGAAATAGCTTACAAATAAAAAAAAATTGCCTCAAATGATGACTAATGAGATATTTTGCGCAATCCGTATGGATCGTACGATGACTCAATCAATGATGATAACCTCTGATAGCTTCGGGTGAATGACTCCGATTTTGATAATTTGGCAGTCAATCCTTAGGTTTTTAGGCCTTCTAAAGACAATGGTGAGCTCAAATTGGACTCAATCTGCTCCAAAAATCAGTTGCTCCCCGGAAGTAGTCAACTAGCCTGCAACCTGTCCTACCTTGATGATGATCTCCACAGCCCAACTTTCTGAAGAAAGATGGATTCTCCTATGGCCCATGCTCTAATACCATGTTGAGAATATGAATGCACATGAATTCCAATGAAGTTGGCCAAACTTCACAAGATTTTAACCAAGAAGAGCTCCACCCACACAAACAAGAAACTGTTGCAACTCAGGCTTGCAATGAGATTCTATTATGAGAAATTGATATGATACAATGTACAAATGCCATGAATATATAGGCAAGGTTGAGATACAAGATGCATTATGATGTTGCCATGTGTTTTGATCTAACAACATGTGACATGTAAACTCTAACTAACTACCTAGCGAATGATGAACTGATTGAGATAAATTCTAGATGATATTCTATAAGGAATCTTATCTCCTAAATACATGGAAAAGAGGATGACCCCATTATTAATGATTTTCTAATAATGCAAGCTAGAACTTAATTAATTAAATAAAAGACCTAAGTTAAACTTATGCTAGTGTAATTAAATAATTAATTACACCAACAGTACCTATAGTATTACATTGTTTAATTTTATTAATAACAGCTTGCAACATATTGAAAGGTATGTTTGTACCTTATTAAAGTGATTGTAGCTTTTAATATTGTCAAAAAAGGGGATAGTTGCTTATTCTTCCTTGGCCATACACTTTGTGGTCACAACTTGCTATACAAGTTTATGAATGTTGAAATTGATTTCTAAGGGCTGCCTCTTCCATATTCAATGACATTACTCGTTCCTATTGATGAGAGTCATTCACGTTCCATTTTATGCCATATTTTAGTCTTTTTCATATGCCTTCATAACCCTTTTTATATTCCTTTTCTACACCATATTATATCATTTTACCACCTTTATGCTGCATATGATTAAATATATATAAATAATATTTAATTTAGTTTTTAGGTAGAATACGTGAATAATAAATATTAGATTGTATTTACTAATATTTGCTACCATTGTGTTGAAAAAATAATTAAACACTTTTCACCATATTTGATAAGATATATTTTATTTTTTTGTTATAACAAATTATTATATTGTAATGGCCATAAACTAAACGTACTATTTGCTGGCAATAAACAACTTTTGTTCTCCCTATTATTATGGACATGAGACAAAAAATAAATGTCCATATTATTATTATGTTAAAACAAATTTGATATATTGGTTATTTTGTTACCAAACAAACGTGCCATGTTAAGAATATCTTAGTTACATGACTCTCTCCATGATTCTCTCATTTGAGATCTAATTTTGTGGAGAGATTATAGGGAAGAATTATGTCATTTAGTAAATGCCACATTTCTTATATAATGCATAAGAAATGGCGTGAGAAGGGAGATGTAATATTTTTTAGAAAATAAATAATACAACAGCTAGTTTGAAGTCTTAAGGAGTTTACAGCAAATTATTTTTGTCACCCCGTGGAAGGAGAGGAGGCCCCACTCTCTTCAAATGGTGGTGATGTTAATTTTTATATTATGTATTTTATTTTAATATTGTGGTTTCTTTTATTTATTAAAATGTGTGAGTAATTTTGTGATTACATGTTTTCAATTTGGTTTTAAACTATTTATTTCATAAGACTCTAGTTGCAGAAATTCATACAGTTTTGGAAGATTGCAGTTCTTGTCGCCTACACAAAGTTCATGTCGCCTACACACAACTCCTATCACCAGGAAGTGACAATTCTTGTCACTAGAATTCTGTCAATACAAACTGTTGTGAATTCGAGAGTCTTTTAATCTTAAACATAACAAGTAATTTGTTTAATCAGAGTTGAATTGGACAGCCAAATCTTATATACATTAAAGGAATTTTATTTGAGTAGTTAATTTAAAGCATTTGATGGTTTCAAAAGGTTTGCTTTAGGAGTACAATTTAAGAGTATTTTTTTTTGTTACTCTTTCAAATCATTTAGATTTGATTGTTTTGCATTTCATCCCCACTCAACTTACTACTTTCACTCCTTTGGTATATAACTGCAACGCCTTTCATAAGCTTACAATCCCCGGATTGACATTTAGGAACAAACTGAGGAAGTCAAGACGAAATTCCCAAAGATTGATTCAAGTATATTGAACCAATTTGATAAAATTACGAGGATAGTTTATCCCCAATATTGATCCTCAGTTTTGTCCAAACACCTATAGCAGCCATACAATATGGGTATGCTATACTATTATTCAGTAGGGTTTTACATCATATTTTATCATAGTATTTCAACTATTGATCATTAATTAATTTCATTGTTGTTAGCAATATTATAGGATTGCATTTCTTTAAATAACAAGCTAAACCTTGAATATATTATTTATCCAAAACAAGCTAAACCTTGAAGGATTAATTTTAAATTCTCCAACATAACAATTTGGTATTTCTTTATGTAAATTTCTATGCATTTTACTGCCAAGAATAATTAAAGTTTGTAACTAATTTTAGTATTGGAGTCTGGAAGGCTATGGCAACACAACAACAATGAATTATTTTCAATTTCCAGCACTGATATTTCTAATGTTAATTTGTGTTGTTCACTACCAAATTTATATTAAATTTGTAATTTCCTGGAAGGCTTGCTACCTGAACTAGCTTCAATTATTTTTAGTTTCCAGTTAGTAATTAATCAAGAAGTCTTGCACTAGAATAAACACACCATAACACCCATATTTTGCAAAAGTTTGTAATCCTAAATAATGCAGCTTGCTGATAAGCATTTTAATATAATATCATTCTAAACCTTTCACCCTATGCTCTCAAATTGCCTACATTGGGATCTTGGTGATCAAAAAGTGTTAATGTTTCATGCTTGTTCATTATGAATATGAAAAATAAAAAATTCAATATGAAACATTATAGAGGTACTAGATCCATGATCGTGTCAAACAATTCAAAAACACTAACCATTTGATGCAAAACAAACCTTGTGCACAACAGTGTCAAAGAATATAGATAATACTAGGGGAAAAGAAGAAAATTCAGCCTCTAGAAAATCAGAAGGCAAAGACAAAATTCAATTTTCCAAAATTTAAGATAGAAGAAATCATGGGTGACCAAGACAAAACAGAAGAAAATAATTTGCAAGAAACTATCAGTCAAAATAAAAAAGGAATTAGCCAAGGAGTTCCAGAAGTTCTATGTGAGAGTCTATGTTACACATAGCATGGACCTTACCAAAGTTGAATAAAAATTTGGGTGATTCCAAACAAACCAAAATCATAATGGTGAAGGAAATACATCACCAAACAATAATGATAACAATATAACTATTATTGATTCTACAACTAGACCCTTTCAACTCAAGTTCTTGACAAGAGGACTCAAGGGAGGAGAAGAGCAACAAATCAGAATTGTGGGGGACAATTTATAGATTAGTTGTATGAGTATGAATCTTTGGGAGAGGAATTTCATGCAACCATGTCTTTGCCAAATTTTTGCAATTTGAAAATGAGATATTGACCAAGGAGAGAAACACAAACTTTAACAATCAAGATTTGCAACATAAGTTGGATAAACTATCAATAACCACCTTTGATGATTAAAAAAAGTTTACAACTCGTGAATTGATCTAGAAGTTGGATACCTATTTCTCTCTTAATCCAATGTTCGAAGGAGAATCAATCTAATATGTTGCACTCCATTTGGAGGGAGTAGCACATAAATGGTGGTATCATGGGTTTATCACCCAAGGACATAGTTTGATTGATACTCATGTTGAGTTTAGTCAAAGGATCATTGATAGATTCGACATAAATGACCTTGAGATTCATTTCAGGGAATGGGCCTATCTAAAGGAGTAAAGATCATACAAGCAGAAATCACAATAAATCGAAATTAATTGTAAAAATCAGAAATCATTAAGTTTGGCAATTTTTCCCCCATTAAATCATGTTTTTTAACAAAATCATGTTCACCCACAATTTTCAAAGATTTTTTGGTGTGTAAAGTGTTAGTCGTATATCTTTACTTTGTTGTCGGCCGTAGTCGGCCTTGGTCGTAGTCGGCCAATTGTTAATAAAACTATAGATTAGTAAAGAATAATAATGTCATGTACTTTCGGGAAAGCATGTTCCGATTATGTTAATGTTAATGTTGTTATGAAGCGTCGTGTCGGTTGGTTATCTAACCACCACCGAACGTTATATGTAGTCGGCTGGGATAGTCGGGAAAATTATTATTGAATAGTTTTTGGTGCCGATGTTTATTGTCAATCATTGCTGATACTCTTTTGTACATGATATTTCTGAGAATGAATAAAGTTTCTGGAGTTCAAATATGATATCTTTCAGTTTACTGTTTTATCCTATGTTCTGCACATTACAGTTTGCCAGTAGTACATAAGAGTAGAATTACTTTCCGTAGGCAAACATTTGGCGCCGTTGCCTGAACGGACTAGGGCATCATCTGCCATGGCAGCGTAATGGGTCAACCAGTGGAAGAACCTGTAAATGCTAATGAGGAACGGGAAGACTCATTGACAAAAGATCTGGTAAATTTGTGGAAAATATCACTACGTGACCACGTGCGTAGGGAATCCCTCATTTGGGAGATCCCTGAGGAAGTCATCTGGGATCGGCTGGAAGTGAACGACGAGGTGAACCACCTCCTGAATCGCATGCCCAGGTTACTGGCCCGCCATTTCATTATCCTGCAAGACTTGCGAGAAGAAGAGGATCGTGAGCGCCGAAGGCAGCAAATCGTACAACGTTGTGAAGACAGAACCAAACGTGAAGAGGAAGAACGCGATACTAGTCGGCGCCGCACTTCCGGCAACCAGCAATGATTGCTTGAACAACTAAATGCCCATACGGCCGAACAAAGACAAGAATAGAGTACCTGACGGGCACGGGACTTCGGAAGAGCAAGTTCGGCGATCACTCAGGCTGCAAGAGCAAGAAAATCGGCGAAGACAACTAAGGCAAGCCAGTAAGGAATTGGATGAAGACTTAATTGAAATAAATCAGAGCACAAAAAGAACATATGAAAATTTAAAAAGAATAGACACATCCATTGAACGAGTGCACCACAATTTGGGAGAAGGAAGGGACGAAGACCCCTTCAGCACTCCACACGCAGGAAAATATAACCTTTATGCAAATGAAGATGATTTGAATAGCAGCATCAGACGATTTCGAGAGTTGTCCATCTCGGACGACGACAACGAGTTAAGGAGGGGAAGACCAGAGCTTAAGACCCCAGGGCAGAGAGAGCATCGAAGAGATCCTGAGGAGACCAACGGTGTTGAGGACGCTGACAGAGGACGTGGGAGTGACTCGTACGTGGCCAAGAGTGCAAGTGATGCACAGGGACGTAGCGAGGAATCCACTAGTCTAATCGGGTCCAAAACACAAGGAGGTCAACCGATAAAGATGGCTCATCCGGATCGGCAAAAGTTGCCGAAATTCATGGGGAATGGCTCTGAGGATCCCATACGGCACTGCAAGACATGTGAGACTATCTGGATAGCCAGCGGGCAGGATGACCCCAACCAATGGCTGAAGGCATTTCCGGCAACACTCAGAGACAGTGCCATCGGCTAGTACTCTGAATTAGACCAAGCACAGAGAGCCACATGGAGGGTTTTGAAGCAAAATTTCCAAGAGGAGTTCAAACTTCTACGGGACGATAGTGAGATTGTCACAAAAATATATCATACTAAGCAAGGGAAGCACGAGAATGTGCGGACCTACAACAGGAGGTTGAAAGACCTGATAGGGAAGCTGGAGGCTCAGCCGGCAGATGGTTTAAAGAAAAGATGGTTCATTGAAGGACTGATTCCCTCACTTCAACGAAAAATGAAAGTAGTACCGCCATCCTCGTACACCGAAGCATACAATCGGGCGATGGATATTGAAAGTGAAAATAGGACTTCCTCGAAGGGGAAGAAGAGGGATGACGACGAGAGTGCCGAGGAAAGTGACAATGAATCAGCAACCGTACAAGCCCTTCGGCGGGATATGATGCGGATAATGAAAGAACTGAAGGCCAACAAGGACGGATCCAAAGAGGCCAATGAATTATGGTGTACGGACTGTAAAACGGAAGGTCACACAAAGGCAAATTGCCCAAAAAAGTTATTCTGTGACATCTGCCAGGTTATGGGACACTCCGTCAAGGAGTGCCCATACAACTTAAAAACCAAAAGTCCCCAAGTATTCTTCACTCAAGGCGAACAGTCAACCCCTCCAACCACGCCACCAAAGCCTCAGAACAACAATGCATCCCCGGGAGGCTACCGCAACAGTCGGCGAAATACGCCGAGAAGTAAAATTCAATACGATAGCAAAGGACGACCGATGATCCAGTGCCGGAACTATAATGAATGGGGTCACTTTGCGAGGGATTGTCAGAGCGGCCAAGGCAACGGGGGAAAACTGTGCAAGTGGTGTGGACTGGGTGATCATGAAGACACCGACTGTCCGAAGCAGAAAGGAAGTATCAATATGCTGGAGGTAGCCGATGAAGAAGTCCTGGCGATTACAAGGGCGCAGTCAAAAAGGGCAAATTATCCAGACCCTCGTACGAAGAAGGAAAAATTTCGGGAGGCCAAGACCAAAATAGAAGAGGCAATGGCGAATGAATGCAGGAATTCTAAAGCTACCAGTACGTTGCTACAGTCGGAGTCGGAAAAGAATATCGTACAGCAGGTGCTTCACACAACCGTACCCATTAAGGTAACTGATCTTTTGCAAACAATGCCTTACCTCAAAGTGGCACTTACAAATGCTATTGAAGAAAATCTTCCGAAGAATTCACCAGAACGTACGCCAGAAGTGGTAGCCGAGACTGCAGACCCCATGCTACTCGAAGTAAGCATCAGGAGGAAACCAGCCGTCGTCGAGATGCAAATCTTGGGCATGAAATTATCTAACACTATCGTCGATGGTGGTTTAGGAGTAAACGTACTGCCAGAAGAGACCTGGAAGTGTCTGGGTAAGCCGACTCTTTGGCCCCCGACATTCCACCTCGTGGGAGCAGATCAACTTGGCATCAAACCGTTGGGTACACTGATGAAACAGAAGGTCTTGATCGGCACGCAGCTGTTTCTGCTAAATTTTGTGGTCATCCCACTGGAGAAAAAGGTGTACGATGCACTCTTGGGACGGGGATGGTTGATAGCTGCCAAGGCAACCCACAACTGCAAGCGGAATACACTTTCAATAGAAAATCGGGGGAGGAAATATACCATTGATCTGAAGAACTAGGCCGTCAGTGAGGATTTAGCATCCTCGGCATCTGAATCCGGAGGAGACTCAGATGATGATGAGAGGAAGTTAATGGAACCAGATGAAGAAGGGGTACTAGAGATTGGCAGTTGCTCGGAAGATGAGATTAGTTCACTAAGCGGACTATTTCACTGGCAGATGGAGGATTATGAAGTCTTCCACCCGGATTGCAACATGCTGCAGGTCAAGGAGGGGGAAGCAGAAGAAGACAACGGCTCGACCAGTGAAACATTTCCACCTGAGTACGGAGAATACAAAGAAGGTATGGCAGAATTGGATGTGACACCAGCACACAAGTTTGAACAGGACAAAATCATTAAGTACGAGGAACCGACGCTGGAAAAGGTGAACCTTGGGGAATTAGCCAAACCTAAGGAGATTTTGGTGGGTGATGATTGGGACCCTGTCCTGAAAGCGGCAGCATTCAGAATCTTCATGGAATACAAAGATGCTTTCGCCTGTACGTACAAAGATTTAAAAGGCGTACCACCAGAGTTATGCGTACACAGGATTCCTCTCGTACCGGGAGCCCAGCCCGTACGAAAGCGACCGTACAGAATGAACAAAAATTATGCCGCTAAAGTACAGGAGGAGATTGAGAAGATGCTGGAGTCCGACATCATTTTTAAGGTGGAGGTCAGCGAGTGGGTATCGCCGATCGTCATATCATTGAAGAAAGAGGAGCAAATTAGAATCTGTGTTGACTTTCGTAGTCTGAATGCAGTGACTATCAAGGATCCATTTCCCATTCCCTTCACCGACTCGATTCTGGAAGAAGTTGCCGGGCATGAAATGTACTCCTTTCTAGATGGCTTCTCGGGTTACAATCAGATCAGTATCGCCGAGGAAGACAAATTAAAGACTACGTTCGTCGTCGAGGACGGGGTGTACGCATACAACCGAATGCCGTTTGGATTATGCAACGCACCAGCTACATTCCAGAGGATAATACTCCACATCTTTGATAAAATGTCGGTAGGTAATTTCAAAGCCTTCCTCGATGATTGGTCAATGTATAGCAATAAGGAAAAACATTTGAAAGCTTTAGGCGAGTGCATGGAACGGTGTAGAGCAGCCCGCCTTGCCTTGAATCCGAAGAAATGCAGATTTATGGTGCCACAAGGGAAGTTGCTCGGACACATTGTGTGCAAAGCTGGGTTGAAAACGGATCCCGACAAGGTGTGAGTCATCGTACAGATGGAGGCTCCGGAGAACGTCACTGGTGTAAAGTCTTTCCTCGGGCATGTGGGATACTATCGGAGATTCATTAAAAAATTTGCCCAAGTGTCGTACCCTCTCGACCTACTGACGAGGAAAGGCCAACCATTTACATGAGCCGAACAACAGGAGAAGGCATTCCAGGAACTGAAGGATCGATTGATCAGCTCACTCATATTGATGTATCCGGACTGGGATAAGGAATTCCACGTACACGTAGACGCCTCAAATTTTGCCATCGAAGCAACCCTAGCACAA
The DNA here is from genome assembly GCA_007258455.2 of Sequoia sempervirens. NCBI lineage: Eukaryota > Viridiplantae > Streptophyta > Pinopsida > Cupressales > Cupressaceae > Sequoia > Sequoia sempervirens. Next base: position 55,706 of record VDFB02087281.1, on the reverse strand, counting down.
GTGGGAGCTCACGGGTTGGATCACCCAGTATTTTTTGCCAACCGGCTACTTTCAAAGGCAGAAAGGAATTACAGTACGACCGAGCGTGAGGCACTAGGAATGGTTTACTCCGTACAGAAGTTCAGGTATTACCTCCTAGCCACGCCGTTCACTTTCTATGTGGATTACCAAGCTTTGATGTACTTGGTAAACAAGCCGATTATCCAAGGACGGGTGAGTAGATGGTTACTTTTGTTGCAAGAATTTATGTTCACCATCATCGTACGGCCGGGAAAGAGCCATGTTATTGCCGATCAATTATCCAGAATCCGGTCAGGCGAACCTGTAGAGGGAGGGGTGAATGAAGACTTTCCGGATGCACATTTATTCCAGATTGCAATATTGCCATCATGGTATGAGAAGATTGGAGAATATCTATCCACATCCACGTTCCTGAAAGATATGCCACCAGCCGAAAGAAGGAAGCTCGTACTAAAAAGTAAGACATTTCAGTTGATCAATGGGTTACTCTACAAGATGGGGCCCGACCAGATCCTCCACAAATGTGTCGTCGAAGAAGAAATACCTGGCGTACTAAAAGAGGCACATGAAGGACTGGCTGGCGGCCACATGGGACCAGATGCTACAGCAAGGAAAATTCTCTTGGCAGGCCTATGGTGGCCGATGATGCACACTGATGCCAAGGAATGTGTGTTAAGTTGTGACACTTGCCAGAGGGTCGGGAAACCATTAAAACGAGATTTCATGCCACTGCATCCCTCACAGCCACAAGAATTGTTTGAACGATGGGGGTTGGACTTCATCGGACCATTGAAGGTGAGTCACTTGCATCGATGCCGATATATTGTGGTTGCTACTAAATACCTGACGAAGTGGGCTGAAGCTCGAGCGTTGCCAGACAATACAGCACAAAGTACGGCAAGATTCATCTACGAGCACATAGTGACACGGTACGGCATCCCCATTCGGATCACAAGTGATCGTGGAGGGCACTTCGTTAATCATGTTATCAGGTTGATGACGACAGAGTTCCGAATTTTCCACAACCTGTCAAGTCCGTACTACCCGCGAGCTAATGGCCAGGCGGAGTCTACAAATAAGGTGCTTGTATCAATGATTCACAAATCATGTGGCGTGGAAGAAGCTGACTAGGAAGAAAGGTTACCAGCCGTCCTATGGGCATATCATACAACGTACAAGGTAACAACGGGCCACACGCCTTTCCAATTAATGTACGGTCAAGAGGCGGTGATGCCGATGGAGTATATGGTACCAAGTCTGAGGATAGTCGTGGAGAATCGGTTGGGCGATACTGAAAGCCTAAAAGAAAGACTATACCAACTGACTAAGCTGGACGAGCGAAGGGTGATGGCACAATGGGCGACAGAGAACATGCAACGGCGGCGGAAATACTGGCATGACAAACATCTCCGGCGAATGAATTTCCGACCGGGACAGTTAGTTCTGAAATATAACGGCCGTAACGAGATCAAACCGAGGAAGTTTAAAGTTCGTTGGTTGGGACCGTTCCGAGTACAGGAAGTAGGTGACAATGGTTCTATAAAGTTAGAAAATCTAGATGGGTCCCTGATATCGGAGGCAATTAACAGATCGAAGTTAAAACCATATCAGGAGAGAAAGGAGAAGAATACTATCGCCATCAACATGTTGGGCTATGCCACAAAGGAAGATTGGCCTGTGCAGAGTGAAGGCCGGAGAGAACAAGACTGGGGATTAGGAGGTCCCGGATATGTAGCAGATGCTGTTTGGGCAGAATCAGGCCGAGATCAAATAATTGAAGAGAGGTTGGCAGAGAAGCGAGTGGAAGGAATTGCAGTACCACGGATACACAAGCACCTAACCAATGCAGTGTTCGGAACCCCTGCTCTGTGGCGTCGAATGGGGGGACACTGGCATTATGTAGCCCCTTATGAAGGAATAAAACAGGGATATATAGCCAAGGACTTGGACGCGGAAGCCCAAGCAGAAAAGGAGAAACAAGCAGGCCAAGAACAAGATGAACTGCAAAAGGATGACGAGGAGGAATGGACTGATGAGCAATGGGATGCTTACTTCGAGAAGAAAGCCCCTTGCTTAAAGACAGTGTTGAAGACCGAAGATACATTTGTGTCAACGGTGGATGGGTATACAGAAGATCTTCTAAAACAAATGCGTCGAGAAAGAAGAAAAATACCAAGGTTAGGAAGATCGCAACTCAAGATGGACTCTGGAAAATAATTCCTAACCTGGCGGGACCACCAACAATACAAGGCGACGATGTTACGTGGTATCAACAGTACGGCGGAAGGTACATCGACGGAAGTTTTCGAGGTATTGGTCCTGCCCCTTTACTTGATAAATGGTTTGACATAGAATATATAGGAACGTGCTGCGAGGAAGAATGTTATAAAAGGCCACCACACACATGTAAATGGTATTACACATCAGAATTAAAAGTTCAGACACACAGTGAAGTTAGAGGGGTAAAAAGAAAAGAAGAGAGAAGGGAGGAGAGAGAAAATGAACGGAAGTTGGAAAAAATAAAAATAAATAGAAAAAAAGCTATGAAAATAAAAGAAAATAACAGAGTAAGGAGGAACAAGGCGAATGGGATGAAAAAAGAAAAGAAGGGAAAAATAAAAGAAACGTAAAAGAAGTCAGAAAAGAAAGCAAGAGAAGGGAGAAAAAATTAAATAATAAATTAAATGAGTCGGCCATTAAGAGAAGTATTAAAGTGCTCAAATTAAATAAAGTGAGGCGAATTAAAATAAACGCCTTGAGCATTGAACAACCCGTACGGCCAAAGGAGAAATCGAATGAGGAAAATAAAGGGCGAAAAATTAAAGGAAAGAATATTAAAATAAAAAGTCGCCAAGGCTCCACCAGGAAGAAAAGCGTACGGCCAAGGGGGAAGGCGATTAAAGTTAAAAATGAAATAAATATAGAACCCCAATTCGTACGGCCATTTAAAGAGGCGACAGGTAGGAGACAAGGCAAAACACAGCAAAATCACAAAGGGAAGGAAGTGACCAAGAATCCGTACGGATTTAACAGTTGCAGAGGCGTTCACCAAGTACTAAGCCTTCAAAACGTACGGAATATAGAAGAGCCTGAAGTCGTACGGCATTCAAGGGATTCCCAAACCGTACGGTATTTTCAAGTTTTCCAATATTCATTCTATTTGTCATTAAAAATCGTACAGCCATTGCAAGTTGAAAATTTCGCCAAGTTCTGCACCGTACGGCCATTGCAAGTTGAAAATTTTGCCAAGTTCTGCACCGTACGGCATTTACAAGCCCCTCAGTCTTCACTCGGTTGGTCACTGGAGGTCGTACGACCATTACAGACTGAAATTTGTGCCAAGGTTGACATCGTACGGCAGCTTGTTGATCTTCTCCAGGTCGTACGGCATCAGGACATCAGAAGATTTCGTACGACATCAGCATACCAGAAGAATTCGTACGGCATCATCATAGCAGCAGGTTTCGTACGGCATTCACAGGACTTTCAAATCGCACAGTACTTCCAAGTCGTACGGCATTCACAGTGCTTCCAAGTCGTACGGCTTCCCCAGTGTCTTCAAACCGCATGGCAATTACAGTGTTTTCCAATTGTGCGGCAATCACAAGGTTCCCAAACCGTACGGCCTCAGGGTTGCAAAGTCATACAGCCATTCATCCAAATCGTACGGCCTTGGCAGATCATTTGCCTTGTACGAATTTTACACATTTGCCAGATTGTACGGAATTTCAAAGTAATACGGATTTCCAAGAACTTGCACAGCGTACGGCCTTTCCAGCTTTTACCAAATTTTGGCAGTTTTCATCATTTCAGCAGTTTTGGTCGGTTCGGCAGTTTTGATCATTTCGGCAGCTTTGGTCAGTTCGGCAGTTTTGATCATTTCGGCAGTTTTGCTCAATTCAGCAGTTTTGATCATTTCGGCAGTTTTGATAGTTTCAGCAGTTTCCACAACTGTCTCGAGATTTATAAAATCGGCTGGAATCGCCGAACTGACAGAAAGATGGACAAGGGCAAGAAGGCTATGCAGCACAAGCCAAAGGTAGCCTCGGCTGGAAAAAGAAAAAGGATGGACGCCGATAATGGAACGATGACATGGGAGAACCTGACTGGCAGCGAGTGCAAACAATGGTGGCGAAGCACTCCTGACGACCACTCCCTGAAGGTTGCACTTCGACACGCTCGGGTAGACAAAGCTGTGCTAGTGCCCTTCTTCAATTCTCGGGAGTTCGAGCCTTAGCTGAAGGCAATGGTGGATAACTATTGCAGGCATACACACAAGTCAGTAATTGATTACAGAGGTTGCCGAGTGACCATTTCATTTTGGCCGCAGGACTTCGAGTGAGTGTTTGGCGTCCCAGCTTCGGGAATAGGGGTTAACAAACCCAAGAGGATGACACAGGAGCACAAGGAATTATTGGTCAAGCAAGTGTGTCGAAGTGACTTGTCAGCGGAAGAACAGAATACCATATGGAGTGCTGGCAATCGAGGTCTCCGGAAAAACCACTTGGCAACAACAGAATGGAAGTGCTTGCTCAACCTAATGAAATGCCGACTCACAGGTGCTAGCCGAGCGTCGGACATTGCTATATGGCTGGTTGATTTCATGGTCGGACTCCGCGTTGGCCGAGTATACAACTGGGCGAGGTTACTCACAAAGCGGATGAGAGATTTCTTGGCGCAAAGGCATAAGGCCTTTTACATGACCCAGCACGCCATAGCCCTCTTCCTCGATGCAGTCCACACACAGGTGCCCGAGGGCAATTGGGATCGGTTGCAGCCACTTACTCACCTGGATCCTGGATTGCCAACCATATTATACTGGTCGGAACTGGAAGTAAAGCAAGCCGGCGAGGGCACAGCTTTAGGAAAGAAGAGGAAACAGAAGGAGGCGTTGGTGGAAGAGGAAACATCAGAGGAGGCCTCGGAGCAGAGCGATGCATCTGACAGGGAGGAGCCCATCAATTTATCTTCTTCACCCTCGGAGTCTAGTCCACCGACCGATGAGGAGGTGTCCGTCGCCATAGGGGGTCAGGAAGCAGACGAGATTGACATACCATTGCTCCAACCGGCAGGATTTACTCTTCCCGCACCGCCAGCCAAGAAGAGCACACACTCAGTGACGTTCACTCTTCCTGTTGCGCCAGTTGGAGACGGGCGAATGTTGAGGGTAGCTACTTCACTACCAGGCGCATCGCCAGGGTGGGCACCTCTCGCCACCACGACATCACAGGGGGCAGTCACTACATCGGCAGGTTCCACTGCCTCGGTCGAGATATTGCCAGCAGTCTGTTCCCTTACACCACCGCCAGCATCGGCAGCGACAGGAGTGGCAACCTCGGCAGCGGGAACTAGGGGAATGACGGAGGCCATTGAGGATACTACACCAGCCCCAGGAGCACCCGGGGTAGCACAGATTGATAGCTAGTTGGGATCGGTAGGCCTCACTTTGGACGTGGCCGAGCAGCCAGACCAACGGGAGAAGAGTCCCTCGGAGGGACAAGGGGATGAGGAAGGGCCAGTCGTTCACACCCAGCAGAGTGAGACGGCCAGACTTGGCGAGGATACACTCGCACACCCGGAGGCTAGCATAGCAGAGGCACCAGAGAAAGCCATTCAGGAGCCTCAGCCGATAGTCGGGGAACCGCCCCAGGAGGAGACAGAACCTTGTACACCTCCCGACGATGAGGAGAACGAGGAGGGTGACTCCACGGAGGGATTTGTCGTGGAAATGTCACAGCCAGATCCATCGGACCCAGTAGGCACGGTACAGCGATATGTACAGGAGCTCGAGCATATGGGCAGGTTGATGATCCGAGTGGGACAGGTTTCGAGAGACCTCAGGATTGGCCGATCTCCTCTAGTGGGCCAGGAAGTTCACCGCATCCGAGGATTTGTACAGATGGGGTGTGAGGCTGAGTTCGCACGGATATTTGGCGAGGGGTGGCCAGCCAGAGAGACTCCTGCTATGATGAGAGCCTGGCGGGGTCGACCGCCGAGACTAGTAGGGCGAGACGCCGGGGTTCTGGAGAGTTTATATTACATAGAGCTTGCCTTTCGGGATGTCTTTATTCTCATGAAGCGCCAAATATTTTCTATAGAGGTAGCGGTATCACAAAGAGTGGACGCCTATAGAATCCTGCAGAGGGTTAAGGACGAGTCCACTGCTACCATAAAGAGCATTCAGAATGACTTGGCCGAACAAACTCGGCTTGCCAGTGAGCGGGGAGCTCGATTGGAGGTCTTGGAGCCTCGGGTGGCAGCCTTGGAGGAGGAAGCAAAACAGAGAGAGGCAGCATGGGAGCAGCGAGTAAAAATTTTGGAGGATCAGTTGGTTGCAAAAGATGTTGATTTGGCGGCTAGAAGTGCAGAGGCGGAGAAGGCAAAAAGCCAACTGATGGAGGCAGCTCGGATGGTAAAGGCGGCGAGGGAGAGGGAGATACTGGCAGATCGGCAGCTTCGCACACACGAGAAGCTGAGAAGCCTGCAAGCAGAGCATTCTTCAACTACTCCGACGTCATCTGTGCATCTAGGGACGCACTCCCTTCCCCCTACTTCTCAATGATCTTATCTTGCTATATGTATGTCGTCTGGAAGACGACTTCTTTTTTGGGGGGGATGATGTTAGTCGTATATCTTTACTTTGTTGTCGGCCGTAGTCGGCCTTGGTCGTAGTCGGCCAATTGTTAATAAAACTATAGATTATTAAAGAATAATAATGTCATGTACTTTCGGGAAAGCATGTTCCAATTATGTTAATGTTAATGTTGTTATGAAGAGTCGTGTCGGTTGGTTATCTAACCACCGCCGAACGTTATATGTAGTCGGCTGGGATAGTCGGGAAAATTATTATTGAATAGTTTTTGGTGCCGATGTTTATTGTCAATAACTGCTGATACTCTTTTGTACATGATATTTCTGAGAATGAATAAAGTTTCTGGAGTTCAAATATGATATCTTTCAGTTTACTGTTTTATCCTATGTTCTGCACATTACAGTTTGCCAGTAGTACGTAAGAGTAGAATTACTTTCCGTAGGCAAACATAAAGCATTAAAATCATAAAAAAATAAAAGAAAAATCAAGGAAAAATCACTAGGGCAGTGTAGCAAGGGTTTCAAGAAATTTACTGAGTCATATTTCAAGAAAACAACGGTGGTAGTGTGGTTTACAAAGTTTTTTTATTGGGCCATCGACTCTCCCTGGAGTCGTGGTATCCATTGCAACTATGCAAACTGCAAGGGCTCGTGGCCCATGCAACCAATCCCCTATGCGGTGAGGCGTGCACAACCATTGGCCCTATTTGTCACACCCATCTTTTATTTTTATGTTGACTTCAAAAAAAAAATCATTTTTTTTAAAGTTATATTCAAACTATTATATAATATAATAATATAATTAGAATATATCAAAACAATATAAATTATATTATAGTATTATAATATAATTATTACATGGACACTCCCAAAGGCCGGGGCATTTGCATGGTCTGCCATCCATAAACAGATCCTAACTGCTGACCGCCTCGAATCATTGGGTATTGTAGGACCTTCAAGATGTATAATGTGTAAAGAAAATGAAGAATCAGTTGATCATCTATTAGTTAACTGCTCCATCACTAGCTCTTATTGGAGTTGGCTTCATTATTACATGGACACTCCCAAAGGCGGGGGCATTTGCATGGTCTGCCATCCATAAACAGATCCTAACTGCTGACCGCCTCAAATCATTGGGTATTGTAGGACCTTCAAGATGTATAATGTGTAAAGAAAATGAAGAATCAGTCAATCATCTATTAGTTAACTGCTCCATCACTAGCTCTTATTGGAGTTGGCTTCAGAATTGCATTTAGTGGAAAGGCCCTCTTCAAAATGACATCTACTAACTTTTTGTGGGTTGGCCAAAATTGAGACAATTTGTTTGGGAAGGCATTTGGGTTGCAAGTCCTTCATTGTTGATATGGGAGATTTGGAAGGAGAGAAACAATAGAATCTTCAACGAGAAAGAGGCATCAGTAACAACAATTACAAAAAAAGATCGAGTTGAGCATACGTGAGGTAATAAAATCAAAATTATCTGTTACACCTCACACTAGATTCCTAAAATTACTTTTCACTTTGTGGTAATTACTATGATGATTCATGAGATTGTGAAACCCTGAAAATATATATTATGATGGATTGTGCAATATTATGTTACTGCATTCAAAAGAAATGATGACGATTATTTGATGTCATGAATATGTTGAAACACAATGAGATGATTCTATTTATTTGAAGCAAATGATTAATGAAATTGCAACAATATGATCACGAGGAAATGGTTTCCGGTCTAACTACCTGTTTGTTTTCTTGAGTGAAATTGCAAGAACCAACCTAACACCTCTGGAGAAAAGAGGGGGAGTATCACCTGGGAGAAAGGTGAAGTTATGAATCCTCGGGAGATGCCATCTGAGCTCAACTTGGTCGGGTAGTGATTCCGTAAACCTATGGTGTTTAGGTGGTCATTAGCATTCTTGGAGATAAGTCAACCCAAGTCAAATGAGTCCTACTTGACCTTTGTGTTTGGTATGATTCTTTTTAGGGTTATTAACTCTCTTATTATATACAAATGAATATATGAACGTGGGTATACATGAGTTAAGATAACCATATGTACTCATATATGTATAGATACGTGCATGGACACATATGAAATATACCGAACCAATTTTTTTCAATTTTTTATTACAATAAGCAATGCAACACACATCCGTTAGGGTTAGCACTTAAACCAAAACGATGCGGAATTCAACTCTAACCAAGGATGTACACCAGGATCCCAAGATGGCCAAGGTGTGAGCATATGGTCAGAGGATCTCAATGCAATGCTGAACTGAAGAACTCTCACCAAGAAATGCGCCAGATGACGGCGAGCATATGGTCAGAGGATCCCTACCAACTACTATGCTAAAAGTAAACTCGACGCCAAGAATGTGCTTTCCAACCCAAGATGGGAATGGAGCTACCATATGGCGGAAATTCTAATGAGCTACAATGCAATACTCAAAATGTAAGATAGGCGGCAAGCCAGCCTCTTACACTTATTCAGTGGGGAATACAGTAAAGTAAAGAGCAGAAGAGAGAATGCTGACAGTACTACTGTTCAGCTTACATTGTAGTAGAGAATGCCTGCCAAGCCATTAAGATTAGAACTGATTAATGCTGCAACAATATAGAAGACTTTCCCTTGCTTAACAAGAATGCTAAGACCAATAACTCCACTCAAAGGATCAATCTTGGTATTCTGATTTGTGACAGACTTGCACTTAAATTGCTTAATCAGCAACACAAGGAACCACTAAACTGCTCACTACTTCCCCAATACTCACCCAAAATGCATAAAACCTAATGCAAAATGCTCCTAGGATGAAGGCGCCCAAGAATGCATCATAAAACTGACCCAAAAGCTGATATTTATTTTTTGCACAAACTCCAATAAAACCCAAATGGTACAGCCCTTAGTGAGGGGCAATTTCTTTCTTTAAAATTCAATTCTTTGACATAAAATCTGAAACTTGGCAAATATGGTCGCCCATGTCAAGGAAATGCAATCAGACAATACCCACAAGGAGATAAATTTTATTATGGAAGCTATGACAAAAACTTACAATCAGCCATGATGTTCAGCAACTCCAGAATTTGATACAATATGCAAGAATTCAACTCCAACATGATAAAAGACCATTACAATGCAAAATCACACTACAAGAACACTCAACTACAACTATCTCACCACTAGTTGTTGTCTTTCAAGCAAGAAGCAATGCCAAGGCTAGGAGGCATTCATTCCTCGAAGCGATCCCAGTACCATTCCGGCAGAGTAACATTACTGTAGACATAAGATGCTGAAATGAAGAGAAGAGGTCACCTTATAAAGGCACAACAAGGAATCTCCAAAAGCTTCTAGAAGAGGTGCCCTAACTTCAAATTTGAAATAAACCTTTTTTCCTCCAAGAGGTGGCGTCCCCACACAAGCATTATTTTGACCTTTTAAAAATAATAAAATATCACCTCCTCCTCAAGTTGGCATCCAAAACACAAGCTTCATTTTTTACCATATAAAATATTAAATCACCTCAATGAGGCGTCCACCCATGAAGACCACCTTTTTAGAACAACATGAAGTGATGAAGCTAGGCCAAGGGGGGGACATTAAATATAATGTTAAAATATAACAATATTTAAATAAATTGAACTTATCTCTCAAAAATGCATCCCAAGGCCAAAAGCGAAGAAACCAACTGAACCAGCTGAAGAAGAGAACCAACTGAGCCGAAAACAACAAGACCACCGCCAGAAATAGAATTTACTAAAAACAGTAAATTCCAGAAAGTGCTCGGAACGCAAAGCAAGTCACACCACTGCGAAGCTCTCTGAAAACCCAGAAAGAATCCGCAATTCAATCACCAAATTTCGAGCAACAACAACCTCCAAAACAGGAAACCCTAATTTCACCTTCCGAGTAGCCTACGGGTCTCCGGAATAGGCCAACGGTCAACTGAAATGATCATGCTCGAGAAGGGGACATTACAGCATATGTGCGTACAAAGACACAGATACCATCAACGTACACACATATACGTTCAAGTACGTATGGATACATATGTGCATGCATAAGTTATTGCGACGAAAATGACTCATGTATAAGTATGTTCATATATGTATGATGTGTGATCTTTAACGTTTATTCCTGATGACTCTCATTGTGATATTGCATAAGGACATTGATCACAATGATCATATTTGAGTATTCATTGAGGGGGCAACTACGCTAGTGTAGCGACGTGATAACTAGCATCATCAACCTTGTATGGTAAAGTTGATATTAATCTTGAAAGCTTTAATTATTTTTTATATAATATAAGATAATTCAAAACAGCTAAACTAATCGTAGAACTTATTGTGTTAGTTCAATTCTTAAATGAGAAGCACGAGGGAATTTGAAATGAAATTATGTTCTTAAGGCCACAACCAGTAAGGTGAAGGTGGCAAAAGTTATTAGTTTCAATGTATCAACCAATACTAGCCGTGACATCTTTCAGAATGTCTATGATGCCAATGTGAAGCCATATTGTTCGTGGTAGTAAACCTTGAGCGTGGCAAAAGTCTAACTTTAAAGATTATTAAAACTCATTTTGAGACTACGGGTATTCTCTCCAAAGTAACGTATGTTTCCAAACTTGTAAATCAGAATGCCACGTATGGGTGCGTGACCATCTTCCATATAAGCTGATGCATAATAGCTATTATACTCTTAACTGTTTCTTGCCTTTCAGTTATTGAATTGTCCTTTGAAGACTTGTATCTTTTGGAAGCCGAATATGTATTCATTTACCACCGATGTTCAGCCTTAGAAGTTACATGAAAATGCCTCAAAGACGGCAAAAGCTATTTACTATTTTGTATTACAAATCCTATCTCTTGTTGGGTTGTTACCCCTTCCACGCGCGGGTAGTGGCATAACCAACTTATAACTATTTTGTGACTCGATCATTCCCTTCATGACTTGAAGTTATAATACTTTAATAGCATATTAAAATGGCATTTCATGTGGTATTGATTGGCTATTATCATGGAATTGTTAAACAAAATTTGGGAGCACTTTGTAAGGGTTGTTTTTACCATCTTTTTCTCATTCGGGAGGATATGCAAAGATAGAAGATAACTGATTTTGATAACCAATTCTTGCAACTTCCTTATACCATGAAAAGACATGGGATGGTAGATACGTAAAAAGTTTATGGGGGGGCACAAGTTAGAGTACTGAGAGGCAGAAAATGAGAGAGGACGTGCAAACAAGAATATCGTTCTCCTCAATCCATCTCTCTACATAAAACCAATATTCTCCTGTTTCTTCCATATTTGACAGTGGCGGAGTGCATTCTATGTAGATGGAATACATTGCCTTTTGTCTGATGACAAGAACAAAAGAATAGAGGGAGATGTTTTGTGTGCAGCGAGTACAGAATCAATAGCTAGTAGTGATTCAAGTGTAAGCATCAAAGAAGGTTCACTTCAGCCACGCCAGTGAGCAAGCAAGATTATATTTGTAATGTCCCCTTCTCATCAGTGATCAGCATTGCAGTTCATCAGTCTATTCCGGAACCCGTAGACTAGAATGAGGTGAAAATTAGGGTTTCTTGGCTTGGAGTTTTGTGGCATTTCATATTATTTACTATTTTTAGTAAATGCTAGTTGTGGCAGTTGCAGTTGTCCATTCTTAATCCTTGGCAGTTGGAGCAGTTGTTATATTTTGGTTTGATCTTCAGTTGGCAAAAATATTAAATTAATGGCATTTTGTTCTATTTCACTGTTGACCCCCACCTTGGCCTAAGGAGTTAACTTAAGTTGTTTTAATGTGGGGCCATGAAGGGTACGCCCTCATCAAAAGTTTAATTATTCTTTATTCAAATATTTCCTTATCTTGAAAGTGGACGCCACTTTTATTATTTTTGAATAAAGTGTAATGTTTGAAGGCCTTTTGGGACGCCACTTGAGAAGTTGACTGGTCTTTGAGAATTGGAAGAGTCTCTTGTGTCTTTTGAGCTGCTTCTCAGGCAATTGAAGAGTCTTGATGAGTTCTTATTTATTGAAGGTCTTTGCTCCAGCATTGGGATCCATGAAAATTATGCTAAAGTTATGCTGTCGAAATGACAATTGACATATTGCTTCGAGGAAGTCTACCTCCTAGCCTCTCATCCAATTTCGTGTTTGCAATATAACACCTAGTTGGTTTTCATTGCTGCTTCTCATCCAGACTAGCAGATTGAGTTCAACAGTTGAAGAATTTGGAGTTTTTCATAATTCTGGTTTCCTGGTTTTTACACAGCTGAAGCTGATTTTTGTTCATAACTTCTGAAGTGAATTTTATTTTGTTCTGGGTACTTTGGCCATGCATTAGTTAACTGAAGGCGCCACCTTTCACAAAATATGGGAATTTATTTCCAAGTATTCAATTTTATCTTGCAAAATCGATTTTTGGTGAAGGCCGTACCATCTTGAGGTACATTGGAATTCGTGCCAAATTATTTGGAGTCTTTTGTGGCTGTTTTTGGATTGCATCTTGGGCGCCAGTCTTCTAGGGAGCATTTGCAACTTATTTCACGTCATTCGGAGGAGAATTGAGTGAGTTATGAAGATTTCATTGATTCTCATAGTTGCAGATTGATATTTCCAGTTTCACAGTTTTGTATCAGATTGTAGTAGTTCTGATTTCTGATTTATTATCTGCTGTTAGAAAGTTCTACAAACATTGAAAAACATCTATCAATCTTGTGTTTGAAGATTATTGTAATTTTTAAGTAATTTGCAGCTTATTATTCATTTGTACAAACTGCAAACAGTAGTACTGTTCCAGTTTTTTAATTGCTGCAATTTCTTTCCGTATCTTCTCACATAAGTCCCCTGGATGGTTTACCGCCAGTGTGGTTAAATTGATTGTAATAACTTATACCCACTCATAGTGGTGAATCCCCACAGTTCTGTGGATGCCCGCCGCAGCGGATGAATTGCTTTCCTATTGTAATCTTTTCCCCCCACTGTTTGGTGGTAGTGTGGAATTGTTTCTCATGGCTGGTTATCCGCCTAACAGTTTATAATTTCAATTTCTTAGACTCCGTCATATGTTAGCACCTCGCCCTCAGTGGGATCTTGAGTGCACATTCTTGACGTTGAGTAGTTCTTCAATTCAAGTTCAGTTTCTTCCATTCAAGTTCAGTTTTCAGTTTGAGGCTAACGCTAATCCAATCATCTATTGCTGGTTATTTTGTGTTACTTCTTCAAAAAAATTGGTTAGCATATTTCAATATTCCTTTATTTTTCTATGTTCCAAACTGCTCAAGAAAGATTGTAAAGGTTAAAGAAACCAGTTATGGGCCGAAAAAGATGCATGCCTTCTCTTACATGTGAATTTTTATTTGGTTTCCCTAAATTATTTGCTTATTGATGTAGTATTGAAAATGCATTTTAAAATCACCTTGAGAGCAGATATGTTGTAATTCTTCCTCAAGAACGACTCTTCATTTGATTTCTTAGACTCCTCTAGGTTGAGCCAGAATAATTGGGAGTTCTTCTAGATCATATATATATTTTGAATCTTTAAAAAACCAATTAGGGGTTCTCTTACTCCGATTGCTTTTCTTGAAAGGATTTGCAAAGGTGGGTTTTTGAAGTCTATCATTTGTTGGTACTAAGGTTCTCTTTAATTATAAAGGATAAAGCTTGGTAATCTTGTCAGTTGAGAATCTTTTGAATAAGAATGATAGAAATAGAGATCAGGTATGAATACAAGAATGACTTATGCTAGGTCACTGCATCTCGAGGGTTTAAACCTGAGTTTTGAAAGGCTATGATTAAGGTAATGGGTGAAGAGTCTTGAGCTCAGCTTGAGGCTAGCTTTTATTAAGAATGCCTTTTGTTAAGGAAGAGATTTTCTTGTACTTTTCATTGAAAGGATTTTTTAGATTGAAATGGTTTCTTGGAATGAGAACCTCATCTTTTGCCTAGATTAGTTAAACCCTTCTAGGGTTTTATACTAAGAAGAAAACCACCCAATTGGGAAAGATATGTGTATGAAGTTTCGATACTATCCTGTGACCAATTAGATCAAGTTAGTCAGTTGTGCCGGCAAGTGAATGCCAAGGAACTAACTATTAGAGTAGGTACTCTCTTATACTCAATGAACCTTGAACTAAGTGGCAGGTGCCAAAGATTCGGTAGTTACGTTTAGCAACTCGAGAAATCAAGGAAAGCCTAACACTATACCTACTCAGTTGAGTTAAGATTATGTAAATATTTATCTTTCAGAATGCTTTTGTCTTGTTTGCGTCAAAAACACTCCTTGGGATAGAGAGACTACCCCCTTAGTAGTAGAGGCTTTGGGCTTGATTATATTAGTAATCTGAAAGTTGCTTGTAAAGTTTCATTCTTGATAAGTTCTTGAATGTATTTGAGATGAACAAAGAAACTAAGTCTTGTTTATGAAGATGTATTAAATTAAAGGTACAACTCAGTGCTAAAGTGGCAGGATTGCCCTTGCAGCAAAGGGATATAGCCCTTTCCTTCTTTTTGCTAAATAAATTGTGAATGGAATTGTCTTCCTTGAAATGAAAAGTTGTTTGGTGGTGGTGTTCAAACCCTTCTAGGGTTCCGTACTCAGTCAAGTACCATCCAGTAGAAGTGTTATGAAAAGGAAGTTTCCTTATTAAACTATCACCAATTAGGTAAAGATAGTTGATGTTTTGGCAAGGGAATGTCGGGCAACCTACTATGTAGGGGAAATACCCCTTGTATTTGTGTTTATCCGAAACTAGTGGCAGGTGCCAAGGCCGATAGTTACACCAAGTAACATGGGATTCCACAAAGGCCTAATATCTTATCAACTTAGATGACTTATGTTTTGAAAGATAGGTTATGTCAAGTTATAAGTTCTTTGTGTTTATCCATTCAGTGGAACAGTCAGTTCCAGTATACCCTAGGTTAGGAAAGGTATTCCAAGTCAAGTAGGGTGGGTGAACAAACAACTTAGCTCTTGGCAGCGATTGTATCTGTTGGCAAAACAAGAACAGACAACTGAGGGGGGGATGAATCAGTTGTCACAGAATGATAAACTTTTCAAACTTTACTTAAGATCTAATGAATAAGCAATTAACCATAAACAATTAACACATCAGAGAGACAGAGAACACCAAGATTTTTTATGTGGAAACCCTGTTAGGGGAAAAACCACGGTGGATGTTAGTCCACAAGATTATACCCAATTAAAAGTATAATGAAATCAATAAAGGGGAATGCACATGCATTCAGGCACACTGCCTAGAGCTCACTACTCAATTATAGAAAGGGCTCACTGCCCAACAATACAGAATAGGATTAAAATCCAAAGGGTATGAACTAAAAAATTAGCTTATGCATAAGCTTGATTATAGTTCCAATTAAGCACAAAAAACTCCTCTTTTCACTCTTCACACTTCGCTCGATCTTCTTCACACTCTACTTTGCAATCGAATGATATTTGCACATACACACATAAAAGCACACCCAACACACGAAGCATCTTTTCCACACACTACACCGATGAAACAATTGCACTTATATATCCACATCATGAGATTTCATCAACAACTTAGTCGGCCAGGAAAATACAAAATATTTGCAATGTTGGCCCAAATTTACAAATAAAATTTTAATGCAAATCCACCAAGGTCGGCCACAACATAGTGGAGACCCAAATTAACAACTCCAACACAAAAAGACTTCAATTACTTCCTCCTCGAAGATCCACAACTCGCTACCACCAACATGTCGGCCAAGAACAAGGAAAACCAAACATACGATAGAAAAATTTCCGACCACGAGCACACCGATCAATGTGGACATACCACAAAGATAGAGCACGATCTAGAAACATCCAAGAGCACCAAGAAACAACACAGAAACATCCGTAGCAACTGAGATTTCCAGATCACACAAACTTTACTCAAGAATACTGACAGAGACCACAGAAACACTGTCAGACAACAACATGATCAAATCTATACGCGGACCTCTGAAACTTCCGGTAGATGATCTAGATACATTCAACAAAAAACCCTTTAATCCACAGCAGTTGAACTTCAACGTACAGAACAAGACGCTTTCATGACCTGCACAATTCCACTGGGAACCTGGAACACTTTCTTTTACAATTTTCTCAATATCCTCGACATATACAGCCTCTGATACACCAAATGCTAATAGTGTTGACATCAATGACAACCACATATCAACAACACATCCACAGCATTCAACAATCTCCCCCTTTGGCATTGATGGCAACACATGATGTGAAAAATACCATCAACCCAACACACTTGCTTTCCCTTTAGTTCTGACTCTTCTCCTCAATTGCTCTTCGACCCTTAAAAGGATTTTTCACATTGCACTTCTCCCCCTTCGACATCAATGGCAAAGGTAACCATACACGCTTTGAACCACATATTTGCACATCTGACTACTCCCCTTGAGTAGCAGCCATGGAGACATCAATCCAGATCAAAATATAGCAATGTAGCTCACGGATTGATGCAAGTAAATGCATCTCTTAGTTCTTATCAAGAGGGGTGATTACCCCTAGCATTCCTCTGAGATACTCAAAAGTATCCTTCGGCAACGGTTTAGTAAAGATGTCTGCAATCTGCTCTTTGGTAGGCACATACTCGAATCTGACTTCTTTCTCATTCACTTTCTCCCTTAAGAAGTGAAACTTGATTGATATATGTTTAGTCTTACAGTGAAGTACTGGATTCTTTGAAATATTTATTGCACTTGAATTGTCACAGTATATGGCAATAGGCTCTTCATATACCACCCTAACATCTTTCAACATTTGTTTCACCCATATTACTTGAGTACAATTGTTTGCAGCAGCAATATATTCTGCTTCAGCAGTAGATAGAGAAATGGAATTCTACTTCTTGCTCAACCAAGATACCAACTTCTTCCCTAGGAAGAAAGCACCACCACTAGTACTTTTCCTATCATCTACATCTCCAACCCAATCCGCATTAGTATATGCACTCAAAGTGAGATCATCATCCTTTGGATACCAAAGTCCAAAGTCAATTGTTCCTTTCAAATATCTGAAGATTCTCTTGACAGCAATCACATGTGATTCTTTTGGATCAGCCTGAAATCTAGCAACCAAACATACAACATTCATAATATCTAGTCTAGTCTAGGTTAAATAAAGCAATCCATCGATCATTGACCTGTATCTAGTTTGATTCACCTTAGGAGAATCATCATTCTGTGTTAGCTTACATCCGGTCACCATGGGAGTACCAACAGGCTTGAAATTTTCCATCCCAAATTTTTTCAGTAGCTCTCTCACATATTTAGACTGAGATATGAAAATGCCCTTGTCTAACTAGGTCACTTGTAATCCTAGAAAGAACTTCATCTCTTCAATCATACTCATCTCAAATTCATCCTTCATCTCATCAGCAAACTTCATACATAGATTGTCATCTCCTCCAAAAATGATGTCATCAACAAAGACTTGTATAATTAACTCTTAATCATAATCCAATTTGAAATATAAGTTGCCATCAGCAGTACCTTTAGTGACTCCAAGCTTTAGTAAGTATTTGTCCAATCTAGCATACCAGGCTCTGGGGGCTTGCTTAAGTCCATATAGAGCTTTCATCAGGCGGCAAACCATATCTTCCTTGCCAGTTAGCTGAAATCCATCCAGCTGTTCAATGTATACTTCTTCTTCTTGTTCTCCATTCAGAAATGCCGACTTCACATCCATCCAATAGACTGTATAGTCCTTGTATGCAGCATAAGCAAGAAATAATCTAACAGCTTCGATTCTAGCAACAGGGGCAAAAATTTCTTCAAAATCAACACCTTCCATCTGTGAATACCCTTTACATACCAGTCTTGCTTTATTTTGGACCACTTCACCTTGTTCATTCAGCTTGTTCTGAAACACCCATTTAGTACCAATCACATTTTTGTCTTTAGGTCTGGGAACCAATATCCACGTGTCATTCTTTTCAATTTGTTAGCTCATCCTTCATAGCTTCCATCCAATGTTCATCTTGGCAAGCTTCAGTGACATTTTTAGGTTCAATCTTGGAAATCAGGCAATACTCTTTTGCAATATTCCTTCTAGTTTGCACTCCTTTATTCTTATCTCCTATAATTTGGTTTTCAAAATGACTTAGCTTTACATACCTTGAAGTTTTGGAATTTTCTTGAACTTCGGATTCTTCTGATCTTCCTTCTACACTTGCACTTGTCTATGCTTCCTGACTTACTTGATTTACTGGAACGAATTGAGGTTGTTTTGCCGGAACATATGGAATAATCTGAAGTAGATTTGGTGTCTGAACATTTTTCCCTTTGATTCTATTCTCTTCATCTGAATTATATCCACAATATCTAAATGATTTAGCAGAATCCTCATCAACTCTGACATTTGCACTTTCAACCATCTTTCTCAGTCTTCTGTTATAGCATCAGTAGGCCTTGCTTTTAGTAGAGTATCCTAAAAAGATTCCTTCATCAAACTTGCCTATATCATCATCTCTCTTGATATAACATTTGCTTCCAAAGATCCTGAAATATTTAATAGTAGGCTTGTAACCAAACCATAGCTCAAAACGGGTCTTACAAGAATTGCCATTAACATTTACCCGGTTTAAAGTGTACGCAGCAGTGCTTACAACTTCACTCCAATAGGTCTGGGACACATTTCCTTCTATCATCATTGTTCTAGCAGCATCCAAAATTGTTTTATTCTTTCTTTCTGCAACTCCATTCTGTTGAGGGGTTCGGGAAGCAGATAACTGTCTTATGATTCCATGTTCTTCACAAAAAGAGTTGAACTCCCTAGAGGTGAACTCACCACCTCTGTCAGATTTCAGACACTTGATTTTCAGACCTTTCTCATTCTCTGCCATAGCCTTGAAACTTTTGAACTTTTCCAATGCTTCACATTTTTCTCTTAGGAAGGAAACCCATATCATTCTAGAGTAATCATTAATAATCAACATAAAGTACCTTTCTCCATGAATACTTCTAACTCTAGAGGGACCACAGAGGTCAGTATGTAGCAACTCCAACAAATCATTTGAATGAAACTGTTTGCTCCGGAAGGAGACTCTAGTTTGTTTACCCATTTGACACTCCTTACAAATTGTGTTAGCAGGCTTCACTAACTTAGGTAGATCTCTTATTGCTTGAGTGGAACAAACTTTGACAATGTTATCAAAATTTACATGACACAGCCTCCTATGCCACAACCAGCTTTCATCTACTTGAGCAATTAAACAACTCCCACTAGCAGTATTCAGGTGAAAAATATTACCTTTTGTCTATTTACCTGTAGCAATCATATTGCTAGAACTTCCACGTATCTTGCATCTTCCATCTTTAAATTGTAGATCATAGCTTTTGCCCACCATCTATCCAACACTCAAAAGATTGTGCTTCAAGCGTTCAACATAAAGAACATCATCAGTGTTATCCTTACCACCAAGACAAATAGAACCTCTGCCACGAATCACACCAGCATTGTTGTCTCCAAATCTTACAACACCACCATCATACTTCACTGGACTTACAAATTTGTTTTTATCACCAGTCATGTGATGCGAGCATCCACTATCAATAACCCACTCATCCTTTTCTCAACTCGGGTTGCAAGGGCTTTCTCATCTTTAGTAGATTCAGTAGCCACAGGACTATTTTCAACGGTAGCAATGAAAACCCATTCATCTTCATTTCCATTATCTTTATCAGACTCATCATCAGTTACTCCTTCAGCAAAGTAACATTTCTTTTGGAATCTAGACTTGTTAGGCTTAGTTCTAGGAACTCTTTTAGGACATCTTGATGCAAAATGACCTATTTTACTGCAAGAAAAACATTTAATAGGTAACACTCCTTCATACTTACCTTTTCCTCTGCCTTCTTTCTTTACAATCAGTGCTTCAAATTCTTCTACTTCTCTTTCTTTATCTTCAAGCTGCTTCAATTCTTCATCATACTTGGATATCTTTCTGGAACATTCTCTCGGACCATATCTTTGCTTGTTACTTCCGGCTACAGTAGCCTTGAATGTTGATTCAGTCTTTGGAACAGATTCACCAAATTCACTTAATTCAAAAGCAGCAAGCTTACCAAACAGCGTGTCTCTTGACATCTTTGTTACTGATCTGAGCTCTTCAATAGCGTGATCCTTCACTTTGTAGGAGGGAGGCAAGGATCTAAGTATCTTAGCTACAATTTCATCCTCATCTAGAGAACCACCGGCACATGTAATACCCATCACTATTTCATTTACTCTTTGCATAAAAGAAGTGATATTTTCATCTTCAACCATCTTCAAATTCTCATACTTTCCTTTTAAACTCTGTAACTTAGCCATCTTCACCTGTGCATCTACTTCATACAAAGTTTCCAGCTTCATCCAAATCTCATGAGCTGTCTGTAGTCCTACCACATTTGCCATCTCCGAATCTGTCAGAGCACTCACCAAAGCTTCAGTAGCCCTCATATTGTTTTCAGCATCTTTGATCTCATCAGCAATGGAGGGACAATTATGAGGAATAACATATGGATCTTTTGTAATCTTCCAGTAGGCTTCACCAATACACCTTAGGTGACATTGCATCCTTACTTTCCACAATGAGTAGTTAGTTCCATCAAATATTGGACTGTCCTTCTTGAATGTTGCCATCTTGGATCACCTCAAGCTTTTAGACTTCTTCAGAGGAACCTGCTCCGATACCAATTGTTGGCAAAACAAGGACAGACAACTGAGGGGGGGGAGGGAAGGGGGGGGGAGGAGGATGAATCAGTTGTCACAGAATGATAAACTTTTCAAACTTTACTTAAGATCTGATGAATAAGCACTTAACCATAAACAATTAACACATCAGAGAGACAGAGAACATCAAGATTTTTTACATGGAAACCCTGTTACGGGAAAAACCACGGTGGATGTTAGTCCACAAGATTATACCCTATTAAAAGTATATTGAAATCAATAAAGGGGAATGCACATGCATTCAGGAAAACTGCCTAGAGCTCACTGCTCAATTACAGAAGGGGCTCACTGCCCAACAATACAGAATACGATTAAAATTCAAAGGGTATGAACTGAAAAATTAGCTTCTACATAAGGCTGATTACAATTCCAA
Organism: Sequoia sempervirens; assembly: GCA_007258455.2. Classification (NCBI taxonomy): domain Eukaryota; kingdom Viridiplantae; phylum Streptophyta; class Pinopsida; order Cupressales; family Cupressaceae; genus Sequoia; species Sequoia sempervirens. Next base: position 33,957 of record VDFB02087281.1, on the reverse strand, counting down.
TTAAGCACAAAAAACTCCTCTTTTCACTCTTCACACTTCGCTCAATCTTCTTCACACTCTACTCTGCAATCGAATGATATTCGCACATACACACATAAGAGCACACCTAGCACATGAAGCACCTTTTCCACACACTACACCGATAAAACAATCGCACTTATATATCCGCATCATGAGATTTCATCAACAACTTAGTCGGCCAGGAAAATAAACATATTTGCAATGTCGGCCCAGATTTACAAATAAAAATTTTAATGCGAATCCACCAAGGTCAGCCACAACATAGTGGAGACCCAAATTAACAACTCCAACACAAAAAGACTTCAATTACTTCCTCCTCGAAGATCCACAACTCGCTCCCACCAACATGTTAGCCAAGAACAAGAAAAACCGAACATACGCAAGAAAAATTTCCGACCACGAGCACTCCGATCAATGTGGACGTACCACAAAGATAGAGCACGATCTAGAAACATCCAAGAACACCAAGAAACAATAGAGAAACATCCGCAACAACTGAGACTTCCAAATCACACAAACTTTACTCAGGAACACTGACAGAGACCACAGAAACACTGTCAGACAACAACATGATCAAATCTATACGTTGACCTCTGAAACTTCCGGTAGATGATCTAGATACACTCAGCAGAAAACCCTTTAATCCACAGCAGCTAAACTTCAACGTACGGAACAAGACGTCTTCATGACCTGCACAGTTCCATTGGGAACCTGGAACACTTTCTTTTATAATTTTCTCAATATCCTCGACATATACAGCCTCTAATACACCAAATGCTAATAGTGTTAACATCAATGACAACCACATATTAGCTACACATCCACAACATCCAACAGTATCTACGATACAAAGACTATGGGCATACTGAGCGCAATTGTCTCTGCATGCACTTGTCAGTTCACTGTGACCCAGATACTTAGCTAGTAAGAGATGTTGTACATAGTTGGAAGGTATCCATAGCTGTGTGACAGTATTAGTTAAGTAGGCAGAACACCAGAGCTCAAATGGTGGAACAAAGAGGGTTCCCAACTAATCCCTTCATTGTAGGGCAGGGCCACTTCCAATTAGGAAGGAGTGCGGGGGACCACTTAGGTCCGTGGTTCGAGGTAAAGCACCCAAGTAATGCTCCCCCTCTTGTAGATAACATGTCGAGTCTTGGAAGACAAAAAGAATCTAGATAAGGATCTCTGACCTTAATCTCTTATAGTTATTGTTTATAGCTTAATTGAAATCATTGTATTGTAATGCAAAAAGTCAATGAAGTTAATATTTTCAGTTGGAAAGTATTTATAAATGCTTTGATATATTTATGCAGTAGCATGTTTCTTTTATTTATAAAAAAAACGATATCTCCTTTACTTTGAATTTCATTATCTAACTAATGGGTGAAAATTCATGGTAAATCTTTTATATGAAGGAGAGGGATGTTACATTGTCTTCTCCAGGTCCCAAACCATTCACTTCATGGGATGGGCAAATCATGAAAGAATGGATCTCCCTTCATATCCCACAAAACATTGAAACCAACCTACCAAGCATGAAAAAGCAGGCTAGGGTTAAATGGTTTCCTCTGCCAAGAAGACAACTAGAGATGAACTTTGAAGGTGCTACGAAAGGCAATCACGGCATATCTGGTGCCAAAATCGCAACTTGAAATGATAGAGGCGAATTAGTATGGTCAGCTACAAAGAAATCACCTTTTGGCTCAAATAGGGAAACTAAATTCAGGGCATTTTGTTGTACCCAAAACAAATTTTTTGCTTCATTAAGGCATTTTGATTAAAATGGTCTAAACCTTGTAAAATTGTCATCACAAGTTAGTTTTTGGGTATACAAAGTATGGGCTTTTTGTGGGTTTACTGTCTAGGTAATACTGGCAAAATTTGGAATTATTGGAAATTAGGGTTTTTAGACACCTATTTTTAGGAAAAAACCCTAAAAATTGGATCTTGTCAAAATTGACTAAAAATTATTTTGATTGGCTTATTTCACATCACGATCACAGTGGTGAAGTCAATATCAGGAAAAAGTTAATTTAAGTGTGGTGGGTTGTTTCCACTTTTTTTGGAGAAAAGTTAGGACCTTTGAGGTCATCAATGGTAGATGGCCAAATACCAGGTGTCGAAATCTAAGCTTAAAACACTCCAACGAAGATTCTATGGCGAGATATTTTCAAAATGATGCTTCATCACGAAGGAATTTTTCGTCGAGGAGAAAATCATCAGAATTTTTCTAACTCTGGAAATAAAAGAGCCCCTGGAGGCCAGGGGCACCCTAGATTTTAGAGGCCTAGATTATCTTTTTGAGATTTGTCACTTCCAAGAAGACTTTTCCAGAATACTGTTAGCTTCGCGATGAGCCTACCAACCAGTCCAGAAGATCTGTTTAGCACCTAAAACTAGAGATTGAACGAGGAACGAGGGAGATGAAACCAGTGAAAATTTGACTAATACTGGAGCAGAAAAGCACCCCTACTACCCAAGGGCACCCAAACTTTTGAGGTACCAAATGAAATTTTTTTATCAAATAACACCTAGGATATTTATCTCAGACTTGATCAGGCTTCGCAACAAATCCGTCAACGGGTTAATCTGAGTTGCTAAACTATCAAAATCAGGAGTCAAACATAAGGTTTTAGTCATTGTCAAAAATGTCAATTAAGCACAAAAGCGCCCCTGGGGGCCTAGGGCGTCCAAGGTTTTGAACCCTCAAATGCAGTAATTAGGGTTAGCTCAAATGCTCTTCTTGTCCATAATGCTTCCAGCTTTCCGTTGCATATCTTTGCTAGGTCAGAAGACATCTCAGTGCTCGATGGTCGAAGATTGAATGAAGAATCAGCCAGTTGCAAAAATGATTCTCTGGAAATAAAAGTGGCCATAGAGACGAAGGGCACCCTAGTTTTGACCTATCAGATGGGTTTTTTAGGAAAAGTGCTCCATAGTAGATCATGCTCAGAATTGATTTAGCTCCACAGTGAGCCTATCAACTAGCTTTGAAGTTTTGTCAAGCGCTGAAGAATGCAAGATGAAGTGGGGTCAAAATCAAGTTGAAAGTGATCAAAATGTATCAAAATTTGACTAAGTATAGTGAGAAAAAGCACCTCTGGAGGCCAAGGGAGCCCAGAATTTTGGTGGCTCAGAAGTCAGAATTGGGGTTTGTAACCTCAAGGAGCTCCTTTTTAGTTTTGATCATGCTCTTCAATGAAACTATCAACCAGTCTTCTTGACACATCAGTCAATCAGAATCAATAATCAAACATAGGCTCCGATAACGTTTGCAAATGGAAAATTTCAAAAAAGTTTCTAAGTCTGGAGAGTTGGCGCCCAAGTCAAACTTTGACTTTTGAACTCAAGTGAATTAGCCGCCCTATAATGAAGGAGTTGTTAAACTCAACTTAAAATAAGATTAAAACTCTAGTTGTACTTCCAAGTCAACCTCAAAATGACTTAATTTTTCTTGCATGTGGCGAATTTGTCTGTGCATGTAAGAGTGGCATCCATTTTAGGGTTTTATCTTGTTCAGTTAACTGAATTTGGGGTCCAATAATATTATGCCACCCAAATTTAGGTTTTTTGCATGCAAGGTGACGCCTTAAATCATAAATCTTATTTATTAAGGCATTTGGACGTCCATTATTCTCATCACAGGTTGAAGGCAAACATATATTTTCTTGTGCAAGCAAGATCTGAAAGCACTACATGTGACATTTTTCAGTGTTCTTCGCAATGCCAAGTCCAGATTATTCAGAAGAATTATTTTACAAACTCCATCATTTCAATGCATGCATTCCAGACTTCATCAAATCTCATTCAAGGCATAGGTGTCATTTTCGGAGGTAGAATATACTTTCTATTTTCTCTCTCAAAATTCTTCTATCCTTGTCTTAGGTTTTCTCTCGCATGTCAAAGTAAATGACATCTTTTCCAGAATCTAGTCATCTCGGGTCACTCAGTTCGGCATTGGCAGCAAAACCCATGTTTCTGAATTTTTTGAGAAAATTGCCTAGCTACTTCTCATTTTGAAGTACTATGTTTTTTTCCAAAGATTCTTTTGCATGCGGGTCAAAAAGTCAAAATTTCAAAAAACGAAGAATCTAGGTCTGTTCAGCTCATTGGCACCTACAAAACCCATGTGCCTGTTTTTCTCGAGAAAATTTGCCCCCAGTGCCCCTACAGCCCCTGCAGCTTCTATCTAAAAACTCTTTGCATGCCTTAGTAAAACTCATTTTTTCGAGTTTCTGATAATTTAGTTTGGCTTAGAATTTCATTCTCTACAAAACCAACATTTCAAAAAATTTCCCAAATATTTCCCCTCAACTGGCTATTGTTAGCCTCATCAGGAGCAATTTTTAGCCTTTTTTGAAGTTTGTCCAAACATATCCGACTTTACAGTCAAAAATCTAGTTTTTCAAAATGCAGTTCAACCCAATAGAATACAAGACCAAATCAGTCTTAGTTCATGAATTTTTAAAAACCAATGACACTGACTTGGGTCACATTTATCCAGTGATCAAATTGAGCACATTGGAAGGCATTGACAGTACAACAATCAAACATCTTGATTGCTCCAGATTGCTAGCGGCAGCCTCTATTCCCATCACAGTGGCTGATCTTGAGTTCGTCATTGCATGCATTAAGCATTACAACTCATCTACATGACAAATCCGATCAGCTGATGGGAGAGTTATTTGAAGCCTCAAGCCGAGGGATGTTGAGAAGTGTTTCGCCATTCCACCCCGTTCATACAATTGTGTCATAGTCATCATGGATGATTGTGACAGGATATGGCAGGAGGACAAAGTAAGACCTCAGAGGAAGGTTGCACAAAGGTGGCTAAAGGAACAGAAAACCAATTTGCCAAAGAAGCTTGGCCGTGAAGAGTTCAAGGACGAGATTGCTATTCTGATTACCTTGCTCAACCAGGTTACAGGACAAGAAGAAGCTCATATCTTTCGTCCATGGATGTTCTATGTCATTTCCCTGATTATCAACAATAAGGAACACTTTGACTGGGCTATGGTGATCAGTGAGGTTCTTCACAAGCAAATCACAGGATTTCTCAAAATCCATGAGTTTCATATGGTTTCTTATCTTGTCTATTTAATTGCATTTTAAGGCAATTTTAGAACATTGAAAACCATTTGAACTTTTGGCGTTCAGCATGTGCATGAATACTTACCACAATAGGAGTTCTCAAAAGTTGAACAAGATTTCAAGCAGGTGAACGATCACTTCTTGATGAAGACAATCAAAAACCTTGATAATGAGATGCACATAAGGGTTTCGCCGGAGGCAAAATCAGCAATGGAGAATTGGGAAAATTCGTTTATCCAGTTTCCCACATTCACCTATATTCGAGTGTATCATTACACGGGAGAGCCTTTGATGCTACCAAGATACCCATCTGACAAGGTCTTGTTCATGGAGTTCCTGAGACAGGGTCACGAGGTTCATACATTTCTTTGCAATCGGCACAAGCAAGCGTTCACTTTTCCATGAGGACTGGGCATATATACAAATGCAAGAAAACAGCCGATTGCAAATTGATGAACAACGAGTTGTCAAAACTCCATCTCAAGTACCTCAGTGAAAACCACTCCTATGACCTTTTGGGTCTCTTTGCAGCTCGGTTGGAGCGAAGTCATTCACATAGGCCAGCACTTGAAGACTTCTAGGTCAATTGCGAAGACGAATTTGAAGTGAGCGAACGTCACTATTACAAACTTACTCTTCCTCAGCTTGCTGATTTTTTATCAAAAGACATTGAAGGTTTGTCAGATGATGATGGAGAGGTGTTACTTAGCACGTTCATAAAGGATCAAGTTGCTCGCCAGCCACTTCAACAACCGCATTGGTAGGCCAGAGAGAGTACTTCGGTGGAGGACCTATCAAGAGGAGTTATCAAGACTAGCATGTATTACTTGGACAGCAAGAGAAGACGAAAGGTAGTTCTAGTTGCAAAGCCGCCAGTGTTGTTTTCTTCACTACCTTCTACATCAAGATCAAGACCTAGAGTTAAGGCCATAATGCATCCACCTAAAGGTGTCACGGTTAGTGGAAACACGAAGAGAAGAAGCACAAAGCAATGAGAGAATATCAAGAAGGTGCCAGAAGTTCCAATAGAGCCAGTGGTACAAACTAAAGCCGGGTCTTCATCTATAAGAACCCTATGTTCTCCCCAACTATATATTTTTGAAACTTCTGAATTAGAGCCTCTAACTGCCGTTTTTGTTTTGTTTGGGTTTTATGATTTTTTTGTGTTTTGTTGTATATATGATTTTTTTTGTATTTTTTGAATATAATGCCAAGCATGAAAAGAACTAATAAAGAAATATAAACTACTAAAAAACCAACAACTACTGCTAGAAAGATATTATTTATTGACAATCTCTATGAAATCCTTTACAACAAGCATACCCGGAAATGAAGAAGTATTATGATATCAACAATCTGGACCACTGGCAGCAATAAAGATGACTGAACAAATGCTCGACCTACTGCTGAAAGGACTTTCTCCAACTCAAAACCCCTATGAAATGACTCTAGAGATATAGGCGCCCAAGATGCAAGAGAAATCAGTCAGAAAGAGAAGGCATTTCTTCAAGGAGATCACACACCCTAGCTAGTAGATGGTACGGCTAGGAGAAAGGCTGAATGGTATGGCCTTGTAAATGTATTTCCAGCAATGAACAAGGCAGCTCTTAAGATATTCGTCCTTCACAATGATAAATATACTAGTGCTTGGAGTAAGCACTGTACCACTTAGCCTGAAGATCTCTTGCCAAAAAGCACTTAGGAACTTGCTGTCCCTATCACTGACAATGGTTTTAGGCAAACCATGCAACCGGAAAACTTTTCTAAAGAATAACTCAGCCACTTGAGCTGCTGTAAAAGAAGTTGTGATAGCATAGAAATGTGAAAATTTAGTCAATCTATCTATCACCACAAAAATACAATCACGTCCTTGTACCTTAGGCAACCCAATGATGAAGTCCATTGCGATGCTTTCCCATTTCTGATTTGGGATTGGCAGGGGCTGCAACAACCCAGCTGGAAAAGAATGTTCATTCTTATTCTTTTGGCAAATAGAACACTCTCTTATGTAGTTCATTATCTCATCCTTCATCCCTTTCCAAGCAAATCTTTTTGTAATCTGCTTGTAAGTCTTGAACATGCCTTGATGGTTGTGCGAAAGCACTACCATCTCCCACCTCATCCGACTTCTCTTCTGGAGCTTCTTCACCTTCACTACTTGCTGATTCGTATTGCTAATCAGACGAATCAAATTCTGATCCAAAATCAGAATAGCCCTCCATTAGGTTTGCTTTGCCTCTTCCATAGCAACGGTGACCCTTAACCCAAGGTTCACAGCAAGTGTAGCAAACTCCATCTTTTTTAAGCTGTTCTTTGAGCTCTTCTAACAACCTTGGTGGAAACTTCTTTGGCAGATTTGAAGAATGTTTTTTATCCTTCTTATGGCTGAAAGGTTTCGAATGAAACTTAGGCCTTGGGGCTGCCAATTCCATGCTCCTTGCTTTCTTAATGGCTTCATCTAAAGTTGGTGGATCAAAGGCTTTGACCCATCCTTTCAAGGGCTCCATTAATCCTTCTGCAAAGAGTACCACAAGTCTTCTCTCAATAATGTTAGGCACCATTACTAACAACCTTTGAAAATCAGCCACATAATTTTCTAAAGATCCTTGTTGTTTCAATTGTGCCAATTCTCTGAATCTCAACTTTGGATCCTTGGTATCAAATCTCTCGATCAGCTTGTTGGTAAACTCATCATAGGTACAAATGAGGTTATGGCCAAGAGTGACCAAACCATGAGTCCACCATTCGTGAGCTATCCTATCCAAATGCAAAGTAGCAAATTTGATAGCATCTCCTTCTGGCATGGGTCTAAGAGAGAGATAATTATCGAGCTTCTGCACCCATGATCTGGCTGTGCACTTATTACTACCATCAAAATGCTCCATAGTTATCTTTCCCAAAGCTTGGTAGAAATCATTTCTAGGCATCATAGGAGGACGTTGCTCATTCCTTCCTCCATTTCTCCAACTCCTTTGATTCATGAATTGATCAAAGGTCCTGTTGTGACCTTTTCACATATCGCCCCATTGCAAATGGGGACCCTCTTGTTTTTGTTTTTTGGGTTGTGCCTTGGCGTCACAATTGCTTATCACCAATCTTTTTTGCAATGAGGAGTTTGAGTTTTGCGCCACCATCCAGACCCAAGTTGTGATTTTGAGTCAGAATCAATGTCTAAACATCTCAGACAGACTCAGAGGGCCCGAAGGACGAAGAACAACTGTCGTTTCATCCAATTCCGACAACTACTTTTTCACGTTTTTTGACCCTCTGGGCCCCTATTTTTTAGGGACTTCATTTTCGCGTTTTTTGGCCCATATCGGACTTCCTATTTTTTAGGGGCTATTTTGGAAAGTTGCTATTTTGGGAAAAGTTTTTATTTTTGTCGGAGTTTCCATATTTAGAAAGTGCCTGAATTTCAAAAATCCACTCAGAAGTCCCAAAAAACGAACAGAAAATCACGAAAAATCAATTTTGGTGAAATCTGATTAAGTTTGAAAATTTTGAAAAAATCAATGAAAAATCATCAAAAATCAGACTTCCAGATCAAAAAATCACAGAAAATTGATAAAAATCTGGAAAATCAGTCCAAAAATCACAGAAATACATGGAGAAATCTGGGAAATTCATGACAAATTTGTCTAAGTATGGCTGCAATTCATGGCAAGAGTCCATAGAAGCATGGCCAAGATTCATAACCAGCATGGAGAAAGGATAAATTAATGTTAGAAAGCTTCAGCCAGAGGAAACAATGGCTTGACTATAAGCAAACTCCGCCCAGCAGCATAAGGAAATGGCACAACATCATATGAAGTCCGCCTTGGTCAAGCAATGAAAGTGGCAAAGAAATTGGTCAAGTCCGCCATAAGCAAAAAGGGTAATGGCAAAGGAAAGAGTCAAGTCCGCCCTTGGCCAAAGATGAAGTGGCTAGACATTTGATGAAGTCCGCCTTGAAGTGGCAAGAAGTCGTGCCAAGTCCGCCCTTGAAGAATATTAAATGGCAAGAAAAGTGGTGAAGTCCGCCCAAAACTTATGGCAAGGGATTTGATGAAGTCCGCCCACCACAAAAGAACAAATGGCAAGAACTTTAGCCAAGTCCGCCCTTAGCCAAAAAGAGAAGTGGCATAAACTTTAGTCAAGTCTGCCCTTGAGTGGCAAGGAAATAGGCCAAGTCCGCCATGTGGAAAAAGTGAAGTGGCTGAAGCATAGCCAAGAAAAAATTAAATGGCTTGGACTATGACCAAGTCCGCCTTGGAAGGAAAGTATAAATGGCTTCAATACTTGCCAAGTCCGCCCTTGGACAAATGTGGAAAAGAAAGCTGGATTAAACATGGGCTAAAATTTTTATGGCACAAGTCAAATGAAAATTTGCCTTGGAAGAATATACATGGCTCAAACATAAGGTAAGTCCGCCATCAGCTTGAAAGTTATTTGGCAAAGACTTAGCAAACTCCGCCCAGCAATGGCTTAAACATGTGGCAAGTCCGCTAGCCAAAGAAACAAATGGCATGGACTTTGGAAAGTCCGCTACTCCTAAAGTGCTTTGAAAAGTCAATGCAAAAGGTAAAGAAAGTCCGCCAGCTGGAGGATGGATTAGAAAATGTATTGGAAAGTCCAACCTCTCATGGAAAATGAATTTGGAAAATGTTTCATACAGTCCGCCAGCTGGAAAGTGAATTGAGGAAACATATTAGGAAGTGCGCCCAGTCTAGAAAACATTTGGAAAAAATATTTTGACAAAGTCAAACATCTCATGGCATAAAGTTTCTAAAGTGCGCCCACCTTAATAAAGGTATTTGGTAGTGTTTGGAAAGTCCGCCATGTGGAGAGGTGCTTGGAAATAAAGTAAGAAAGTCTGCCATCTCTCCAAAGACCTTGGCATAAAGTCTAGCAAGTCCGCCTAGAGAGAGAAAGGATAAATATAAATCAGAAAATATTTCTTGAAATCTGCCTAGGGAGTGGTAGATAAATAGCAAGGTGGAAAGTAAATAAGATAGAAAAATAAATGGAAAGAAGGCAATCACCTTGGGAATTCGCCATGACATTTGGACAAGTGGATTAAAAAAAAAACATGTCTTAGAGAGTTCGACTTCTAGAGAGAGAGTATGGCAAATTAGTGAGAATTCCAATTTCGGGAGATAAAATGGAGAATTAAATATGAAATATGCTCGTGCCAAGATAAAAATTGCAAAGAGAATATGAAATTCGCTTTGAAATGATAAATTCAACACAAAATTCACCATGACTTTAGGAGAGAGAGTGTTAAAGATTTCAACACGAGGCCAGATTTCAGGAGAGAGAAAATGAAAATCTTCATCCAACATTGGGATTGATGAATAATTTTCCCATGGCTAAGTTTAAAAAAATAAAATAAAGATAAAATCAAATAAATTAGCCATTTTGGAGAAAATTAAAAGCTTTCAAAGCTTACCCTGAAAAGTTATCTTTAGGAGAGAGAAAATCTGAAATGACTTTATTTTATTTTACTTGCCAAAATTACAAATATAAAACTTACTTGGGATAAAACTTTTATTGCAATAGGTTGGAGGTGCATGTATTCTTGCCCATGGAAGTACCATCAACTATGAGCATCCACCCTGCACTTGTCTCGAAGAGCATCCATATTCTAATCAACACTCCCAGAGAATGCAAAAGCCATAAACTCAGCCCTCACTCGATCACGTTGGTCACGATCAGTGAAGATTCTACGAATTGCTGCCTTGTACCCTTGGGCCACTTCACCATCCCTATATGGAGCAACTCTTGATGAAGTAGAAAGTATCTTAGGACTATAATATTTGGGACTCAATGCAAAAGCAAGAAGATGCAAGGGAGTGGTCATTTTGTTCCATCTATCAACCATGATTTCCTGTAGCTCTTTGAAGAATTTTTCTTTAGGATCTTCCTCTTTTGCATTGATGATGGATCTCATCTTCTCAATCATTGAGTCGATACCATCATATACTTCGCCCAAACAAGGTCTATCCAAGTCAGTGTAACGGATCATGCTTAGTATGGGCTCGGTGAAACTGACGAGATACTCAACACGATCCCACCAACCATCATCTAGGATCCTTTGCTTGATCCTATTTGCCCTTTCATTGCTAGATTGCCTCCATACAACCCAATTAGGGCTGATTACCATGGCACATAGTGCCTCACGAACCTTTATAAGTTGTCTCAACACAATTGTGTTGGAGGCAAAACGGGTCCCGGCAACCTGTTTGAAAATCAAAATTAAAATTAAAATATAATTTAAATATACAAAATCAAAATTTAAAAATTAAAATTAAAAGAAAATTCAAAAATTTAAAAATATTGAGAATTAACTTACCTTCAACAACTCCAATTTAGAGAATTGTCTAAATATTCCTTGCATCATATGGTGGTTGGTGACAAACATTTGGATGTCTTCGCCCTCGGCATACACCTGTTTGATCCATTCAATTTTGGATCCAATTTTTTGTAGCATTAGATTGAGGGAGTGGACAGCACAAGGTGTCCAAAAAATGTGTGGATACTTCTCCTCAACCAATAACCCAGCAGCCCTACAATTTTTGGCATTGTCGGTTACAACTTGCACAACATTTTGATGGCCCACTTCTTCAATAGCTTGGCAAAGGATGTCAGCAATAAATGGACCATCTTTCACCTGTCCTTCACAATCCACTGCTCTCAAAAACATTGCCCCTTTAGGGGACACGCAATAACATTGATCAATGGGCGATTTCTTGCATCTTTCCATCCATCAGAAACTATGGTCACCCCTGCTTCGATCCACGAATCCTGTAATGTCCCCAATTTAGCCCTACGCTCTTCATTTGGATTTAGCCTATTTCTGGAAACTCATAGGCTAAGCAGAAGCTCGAATCAGGGTTTCCAAACTTCTTGGAGGATGTTTTCGTCTTTTTGCGGAGTCTTCTTTTGGAATTGTTGAACTTGGATTGCGGATTCCTTCTAGGTTTTCTGAGAGCTTCGCATTGGTGGTTTCAGTTCGGCATTCTGAGCAATTACATGAATTTACTATTTTTAGTAAATTCTATTTTTAGCAGTTGACTTGTTGACTCCTAATCAGTTGGCTCCACTTTGGCAGTCAGTTCAGACGGTATGGTTGAATTTGGCTTCTGATGCTTTTCCATGGTGATATAAGATATTTTATATTATAATGTTATAATTTAACATTATAATTCCTTGTTCTAGCATCATGAATTAATATTGTCTTTAAAAGGGGGACATTGAAGGGTATTTTCACATGGAGGAAATATTTTAATATTTCTAAAAGCCAAATATTGCTCAAGGAGTTTGGACGCCAACTTTGGGTGAGCCAAATATTTTATTTAAAAAGTGAAATTTATCTTCTTAAGCAAGTACGCCATCCTGAGGGTGAAGACAAAAGACAAGTCAATGACCTAAAAGAATCTTTGAGGTGGCACCCTTCTTGGAGGTTTCTAGAAAGCTCTTCTAAAGTTATAAATTGGAGCTCGGGGTCCTCATTTTGTTGATCTGATGAATTTGCAAAGTTATGCTGCCGGATTGGCTTTGGGATTGCTTCGAGGAATGTAAGCCTCCTAGCTTGGCTCTTCTTCTTGCTTGAAAGACAGCAACTAGTTGAGAGGTTTAGTTGTAGTTGGTTTCCTTTCATTGTAGTTGGTTCTTCTCACATTCTGTAGTTGAGTTATTGTATTTTCTGTCAATTTTAGAGTTGCTGGTTTGTATGGCTGTAGGTTGTTTTTACTCACAACTCAAGAAACAGAAATAATATTGTTCTGGGTACTGTTCCAATCTATTTTCCTATGTAGGGCGACCATATGTGCAAGTTTCCAGAATTTTATTTGAAGTCTATGAATTATCTAAAGTAAATCGCCCTTGCTTGCAGGCAATTTCACTTTGTAAGTGCTTTGGAAGTCGTGCAAAATAAATAGGGGTCTTTGTGAGAAGTTTTTGTGTTCCATCTTCATTGTCATCATCATTAGAATATTTTGCAACTGATTTCAAGTTAAATGAGTGAGTATTGAGAGAGATATGAGTATTTTAGTGTGATGATAGGTTGCTGGTTTACCTTTTAAAAGTGCAGATCTGTTTAAAACAGAATATTCAGTTTGGTTTTGGAGTGAAGTAAAGGGTCTTAGCATTCTTGTTAAGCAAGGAGAATCCTCTTTATTGATGTACGATGTATTGCTCTAATTCTATGCTCTTGGCAGGCGATTGCTCTTCATATTGTAAGCTGAACAGTAGTACTGTCAGCAGTTCTCTAATCTTGCTTATCATGTTTTGTAACGATTACTTTATACTCTGAAGTGCTTTGTAATTCTTTATATCTCCGCCCTATGGTAGCTCCATTCCCACTCCGGGTTTGAAAGCACATTCTGGGTGTTGAGTTTACTTTCAGCATTCTTGCTTATTTCCCTTAATAGCATTGTAATTCTTTGCACTCCGCCATATGGTCGCCTCCTTTCCATACTGGATTGGGTAGCACATGCTTGGTGTTGAGTTTGTTTTTAGTACTTGTAGCGTAGAAGATCCTCTGACCATATGTTCATCCTTCGTGGACACATTCTTGGTTAGAGTTACCTTCAGTTGCATCTTTGTTTAAGGCACTGACGATCCTCTTGCCATATGATAGCCTCTCTCTTGTTGAGATTGAGTGCGCATTCTTGCATCGAGTTATTTGTAATCTGCTGGTTTGAATTATCTAACCCTAACGGGTGCTCTCTGCATTGTTGTGTACTTGGTAAAAATTGAAAAAATTGGCTCGGAATATTTCAAATCCCTTATGGGCTTCAAAGAGTCTGCTACATGTTTCACCTCTTTCTCCAATAAGGTGCAACACACCTTCTCAAAACCTGGGCCCTTATACCCCTTTGGAGCCTCATTAATAGATTTCACCATTTTTTGCCAATATGGTGAACGAACAACATGGAATGCCAATCCATTGGCATAGACACATCTTGCTATGTCTTGATTAGCAATCTCTCTTGCCTCATTCTGAAATGAAGCTTCCAACAGTCCCTTAGATCTTTTATTTGAAGATGGCATGGTTTGCTCTTGAGGGATGTCCATAAATGGATGGCTTTGTATAGGTGGAAAATAAGGTGGTGTAGGGGGTTTCATGGATCGAGATCCTTTCTTCAAAGGATGGCTTGTTTTACCACTGGTTGTTTTTTGGTCTGCCTTTTCTTGCTCGGCAATATATTTCAACACTATATCTTTTGGAATGCCTTCGTTGTTTTCACCTGGACAATTTTTGATGCCTGTTTCAGGGATCCCGCACAAGTGCCCTTTTACTCGATTGTATGAGCTCGAATATTGAACATTGCAATGACTACAAATCCAAACATATCCTCCACCACCTGGAAGTTGCTGAACCATTTCTACATATTTCCAAAGGGGAGAGGCTGGGTTTATTTTGAAACGAGATTAGATTGAGCCTGAGGAGGTACCGGTTGCCATTGTAATACGGAATAGTGAATACCTAAGGCACAGCATATTGAAATTTTGGTATTGATTCATTGAATTTGAAACTAAAAGACTTAATTAATTTCAAAAAAATGAAAAAATTGAACATGTGTTATAGACATTGAGAGGAATGAAAAGTAAAACAAAACAATAACTAAAAAACAAAACAAAAGAGTTGAAGTTCACTTGTGAAAAAAAATGTTAAAAAAATATTATCAAAAAACTTCAAAAAACCTACCTCTTTTGAAAAAATCTTGCTCTACAATCTTCTTAGCAACAAATAGACACTTGCAAGTGCTTAGGAATAGCACAACAATCAACTTTGAACAATCTACGATCAGCCTTCAAGTCTATTCCAGCTTGTGCAAGCAAAAGAGAAAGTTCAGCAATGGAGGCAAAAAATCCTTTTTTCTCATTCACAAATTGGTAAATGAGTTTCATTTTACCTATTTCATGTTTTTGAGGCAAGTATTAGGGTTAAAAAGAAAAAAAAAGTCATTAAAAGTCAAAAACGAGTCAAAAAAATAATTAAAAAATGAAAAAAAAAGTCAAAAAAAGCGCTTGGGCGCGGAATAGAACCCGAATTCGAACCGGGTTCCCTGGCTCAACCCACAATCCAAAAGACGGACCCAGATCAAATTTCCATGAACCGGACCCAAATTCCGGACCCGGATCGAACCCGAATCGAACCCGGGGCCTTCCTGAGCGAATCCGGTAACTTAGGATTCAGTTATAATGTATAGGTTCCCAATCTGAGTTAATGCAATTTATGCTGTCACCTTTATTTGCACACAATATATTGTATTTTTTATGCACATTCCATATCAGTAAATACTCTCAGTTTGGTAACCTGCAAATAGTTTGACAAAATGTTAATATGTCAAACTGAATAATCGGAAAATAACGATCAATCTGGGTACGGGATTTTGCAAAATAACATTAACTTGCTAGAAGAAAGTTTACCTGCCAACTATTTGACAAAATATCTAAGAGCTCAAAGCAGAAAAAATTGAACCAGTTTGGTTAAGGACATCACACTATGCACAACCCAACATATATGTTATAGTTAAACGATAAGGGCTGTCATGTTCTGAAGTCGTAACACTAGGATAACACGTTAACCATTCAATATCATCACAATCCTAATTATCAAAGATAATATTATGATTATAATTATAATTATAAAACATAAACAAGTTAGTAATTTAAATATCATAAATACTATGATATAATAAGCATAGTTTCAGGACTCTACGAGTCCTAGAAAAGACTCTTTGGACTCGCAAGTCCTAGGGCTCGCTGAGTCAACTCGCCAAGGACTCCCAAGCCGAGTCCTGGAGAGTCCAAGCTAGGGCTCCCGAGTCATGGCGAGTGACTCGCGTGAATCCTAGAGTCAGACTCCCGAGTCCCAACTTAGGACTCTTGGCATCGCCTGGAAACAATGAGTATGAATGTTCAAAACTTGTTTTTTGTTTGTCCTTTTCATTTGAAAGTTTGAAACTGAGTATGAATGATGAAATTTCAAATATTGACTGTTTGAAGATCATATAACATGTGTTGTTACAACCCGATTGTATAGCTACTGTTGCATAGGGAAATGCATTGTAATGAATGAATATTTTAGATGAATAAAACATATTATTCTTGTTACCAAATGAACGTGTCCTATTTAAATGATTGTCTCATTTGTTTGATACTTCTATTGATGTAATTCTTGAATGAATGTGGCATATAATTTATCGAATAGTGTTATTCTAACTTTTGTGATGTTTTATGTATACTGCTTTATTTGAGCATATGACTTCCGTTGTCGTGTCATGATGTGCAGGAAAGAAGATCATTCCTCCAGGCAGAGGAGAGATATCACTCGGAGAGTAGCTTGGTCAGGTAAATAGTAACGAGTACCAATTGAGCATACACACACATCCTATAGACTGGGTAAGCTAAGTTAGTTTAAATTATGGCTAACTCATCCGTAGGCTTGTTTGTTGACATTAGGAGTCTTATCTTCTTCTGAATGCATGAATAAGTGATGCTTGCCTGTGTAACTGTTTATGGAATTATGTTACTGGTTAGGAGGTGGGCATGGATACATGTATATAGTATATACACGTATCCATAAGTATATTCATGTCGATGCAAACGTATGAGAGCAAATGGATATGCCATACAAGTGCATCGATATAAATACATTTATGAATACATATACGTATAGGAAAATATACAAATCTACATGTATACATACCCACAACCAACCTGTCATATATACGTGAATATGTATAACATTATGTTGACATTTCCTCGGAATTTACATATACACATATACATAGGTACGTATAATGAAAGTATGCTGACTAGCTCGCAATATACATACTTTGCAATTAAATATGTATGTGTGCATATATATATATATATATATATATATATATATATATATATATATATGTAAACAGTAAAGGTATATATATATATTTAATATTATATAAAATATATATATAATATAGTTTTTACAAAATATATATATAGATGTATAAAATTTTATTTAAATTATTAAATTTAAATATATATACATAGATATATATTATGTAAAATAAAGCTATACTATATATATATCAATATAATAAAATAAATATATAAATATATGTTATTTTTGTAATAAAAGTTTGGAAATCGATAAAGTTTCAAAATGATATATCATGTTTATGAAATTGAAAAGAAAAATTTTACTGAAATGGCATTGTTTTTACTTATTGTCTATGTTACCGGATTCACTCATATAGGCCCCGGGTTCGATTCGGGTTCGCTTCGGGTCCAAAATTCGGGTCCGGTCCAGGCAAATTCGTTGTGGGTCCAGTTTTTGGACTGTGGGTTCGGCCAGGGTCCGAACCCATGACTGTGGGTCCGGACAAGGTTCGAAAATTTTCAAACCGGTTCGAACCCGGGTTCTATTCCGCGCCCAGGAGCGTTTTTTCACTTTTTTTTCATTTTTTAATACTTTTTTAACTCGTTTTTGACTTTTAATCACTTTTTTATTATTTCTAACCCTAATACTTGCCTCAAAAAAATGAAATAGGTAAAATGAAACTCATTTACCAATTTGTAAATGAGAAAAAAGGATTTTTTGCCTCCATTGCTGAACTTTCTCTTTTGCTTGCACAAGCTGGAATAGACTTGAAGGCTGATCGTAGATTGTTCAAAGTTGTAATGTCCCCTTTCCAAGCCTGACATTTCCAGTGACCGTTAGCCTTTCCTTGGGAACCCGAAGGCTAGTCGGAAGTTAAAATTAGGGTTTCCTAATTTTGAGGAGGTCATTGCTCAGAGATGGTAGTTTTAATGGTGGATTCCTTCTGGGTTTTCAGAGGGCTTCGCAGTGGTATGTTCGTCTCAGCATTCAGAGTACTTTTTGGAATTTACTATTTTTAGTAAATTCTATTTTTGGCAGCTTTCCAGATGAGCTCAGGTTGGTTGACTTCCGGTTTCAGATTGATCAGTTGACTTCATCAATATTGGCTTCAGGGCACTTTCGGAGAAATAAGTTAAGTCATTCAAATTAAAGTCACGTTTTAATTATTATATTTTAACGTTGACCTTGGCCTAGAGTTAATGACTTAATGTTGTGTTTAAAAAGTGGTCATTGAGGGTGGCGCCCTCATTAAAAGAATATTTTAATTATTGCAAAGTCAAAGCAGGGATTATGAAGGGCGCATTTATCAAAGTATGATGTTTTAATTAAAATATCATTTATTAAGTCTTGAAGGAGAAAGTACGCCCAACCTTGAGGAGATTGGGTTTGACCTAAAAGCAGATTTTAGGGTTTTGCGAAGTCAATTGAAAAGTTATAAAGAGGAGTCTTGGTGCATCATTTGGGGCATCTTGGAAAAATACACCGTTATGCTGCCGGATTGACTCTGGATCACTTCGAGGGATGAAGACCTCCTAGCATTTGGGCATCACTTCGTGTTTGAGAAACAACATCTAGTGGTGAATTTCAGTCTATGTGTGAGTGCATCTTTAGTTCATTCATTGTATGTTCAGTTTATTGTAAACTTAGATTAGATTGGCATATTCATGTTTCAACATCTTGCATTATTGTAGACAGCAGATTTGAAGTTTTAATCATATCTCAAAAAAAGACAAAAATATCATTTTGGGTATTGCATCATTAGATAAGTTTGTCATAGGCGCCCATATCTTCCAGATCTTAGATTTTTAGAAAGAGTATTGAATTTTTAAGAGGAAGTCGAATTTCTGTACTAGGCCGTACCATTGGCATATGCATTGGAATCCATGTTAATTAAATCTGCAGGGTTTGGTTCAGTTTCAAGGGTCTAACTTGGTCGCCTAGGTCTTCTGAGTACTTAGCATTTTATGGCATGTCAATTGGATGATTATTGAGCAAGTTGTGAACATTCTTTGGAATTTGTGAACTGCTGATTGCACATTTAAAGTACAGATCTGACAAAAAAAACAGAATACAGAAATCTGCATTTCTGTTTTGTGGTTGGGACACTGTGATTTCTTAAGGATTGTAATTGATTCTTGGTTGAACGTACTATTTGACAAGCATATGATATCTTGACATTGCAGGCAGTCATAATCTTGTAAACTGTCAGTAGTACTGACCAGTGTTTTGATATTGCTTTGTCATTTCTTGTAATAATCATTCCTACTTTCAGTTTAGAGTAAAATAGTGATAACTCCGCCCTATGGTCGCTATTGTCCATTCTGGATGAGCAAGCACATTCTGGGTGTCGAGAAGTTTCCTCTTTCAGCATTATTTCTTTCAAGCATTATTTTGTATTTACTCCGTCATATGGTCGCCCCTCACTCCGCTTTGGATTGGGTAGCACATACTTGGCGTTGAGTTCCTTTTCCAGCATAAGCAATTTATTTTAGATCCTCTGACCAATGCTCACCATCATCGGTGCCATTCTGGTTAGAGTTGCTTTCTTGCACGTTTTGGTTTTCTCATCTAACCTTAACGGGTGCACTGCTTTGTAATGTTGTAATCTGCAATTTGAAAAAGTAAAAAAATTTTGGCTCGGAATATTTCAAAAGTTGATTGTTGTGATATTCCTAAGCACTTGCAAGTGTCTATTCGTTGCTAAGTAGATCGTAGAGCAAGATTTCTTCAAAAGAGGTAGGTTTTTTGAAGTTTTTTGAATATTTTTTTTACATTTTTTTTCACAAGTGAACATCAACTCTTTTGTTTTGTTTTTTAGTTATTGTTTTGTTTTACTTTTCATTCCTCTAAATGTCTATAACACATGTTCAATTTTTTCATTTTTTTGAACTTAATTAAGTCTTTTAGTTTCAAATTCAATGAATCAATACCAAAATTTCAATATGTTGTGCCTTAGGTATTCACTACTCCGTATTACAATGGCAACCGGTACCTCCTCAGGCTCAATCCAATTTCGTTTCAAAATAAACCTAGCCTCTCCCCTTTGGAAATATGTAGAAATGGTTCAACAAATTCCAAGTGGTGGAGGATATGTTTGGATTTGTAGTCATTGCAATGTTCAATATTTGAGCTCATACAGTCGAGTAAAAGGGCACTTGTGCGGGATTCCTGAAACAGGCATCAAAAATTGTCCAGGTGAAAACAACGATGGCATTCCAGAACATATAGTGTTGAAATATATTGCTAAGCAAGAAAAGGCAGACCAAAAAACAACCGGTGGTAAAACAAGCCATCCTTTGAAGAAAGGATCTCAATCCATGTAACCCCCTACACCACCTTCTTATTTTCCACCTACAAAAACCCTTCCATTTATGGACATCCCTCAAGAGCAAACCATGCCCTCTTCAAATAAAAGATCTAAGGGACCGTTGGAAGCTTCATTTCAAAATGAGGCAAGAGAGATTGTTGATCAAGACATAGCAAGATGTGTCTATGCCAATGGATTGGCATTCAATGTTGTTCGTTCACCATATTGGCAAAAAATGGTGAAATCTATTAATGAGGCTCCAAAGGGGTATAAGGGCCCAGGTTTTGAGAAGGTGCGTTGCACCTTATTGGAGAAAGAGGTGAAACATGTAGCAGACTCTTTGAAGCCCATAAGGGATTCGTGGATCGAAACAGGGGTGACCATAGTTTCTGATGGATGGAAAGATGCAAGAAATCGCCCATTGATCAATGTTATTGCTGTGTCCCCTAAAGGGGCAATGTTTTTGAGAGCAGTGGATTGTGAAGGACAGGTGAAAGATGGTCCATTTATTGCTGACATCCTTTGCCAAGCTATTGAAGAAGTGGGCCATCAAAATGTTGTGCAAGTTGTAACCGACAATGCCAAAAATTGTAGGGCTGTTGGGTTATTGGTTGAGGAGAAGTATCCACACATTTTTTGGACACCTTGTGCTGTCCACTCCCTCAATCTAATGCTACAAAAAATTGGATCCAAAATTGAATGGATCAAACAGGTGTATGCCGAGGGCGAAGACATCCAAATGTTTGTCACCAACCACCATATGACGCAAGGAATATTTAGACAATTCTCAAAATTGGAGTTGTTGAAGGTAAGTTAATTCTCAATATTTTTAAATTTTTGAATTTTCTTTTAATTTTAATTTTTAAATTTTGATTTTGTATATTTAAATTATATTTTAATTTTAATTTTGATTTTCAAACAGGTTGTCGAGACCCGTTTTGCCTCCAACACAATTGTGTTGAGACGACTTATAAAGGTTCATGAGGCACTATGTGCCATGGTAATCAGCCCTAATTGGGTTGTATGGAGGCAATCTAGCAATGAAAGGGCAAATAGGATCAAGCAAAGGATCCTAGATGATGGTTGGTGGGATCGTGTTGAGTATCTCGTCAGTTTCACCGAGCCCATACTGAGCATGATCCGTTACACTGACTTGGATAGACCTTGTTTGGGCGAAGTATATGATGGTATCGACTCAATGATTGAGAAGATGAGATCCATCATCAATGCAAAAGAGGAAGATCCTGAAGAAAAATTCTTCAAAGAGCTACAGGAAATCATGGTTGATAGATGGAACAAAATGACCACTCCCTTGCATCTTCTCGCTTTTGCATTGAGTCCCAAATATTATAGTCCTGAGATACTTTCTACTTCATCAAGAGTTGCTCCATATAGGGATGGTGAAGTGGCCCAAGGGTACAAGGCAGCAATTCGTAGAATCTTCACTGATCGTGACCAACGTGATCGAGTGAGGGCTGAGTTTATGGCTTTTGCATGCTCTGGGAGTGTTGATTAGAATATGGATGCTCTTCGAGACAAGTGCAGGGTGGATGCTCATAGTTGGTGGTACTTCCATGGGCAAGAATACATGCACCTCCAACCTATTGCAATAAAAGTTTTATCCCAAGTAAGTTTTATATTTGTAATTTTTATTTTTATTTTTAAATAATAATTTTGTTTAGTTAAATTTTGTAACTCTTAACTATTTATTAATTTAATTTGGTCTTAATAGGTTGCTAGTTCATCCTCTTCTGAGAGGAACTGGAGCACATACTCCTTCATCCACTCAATAAAACACAATAGGCTACATTCAAAAAAGGCTGAGGACTTGGTGTATGTGCATTCAAACTTGCACCTCCTTACACACAAACATAGTTCTTACAAAGGAGACACAAGGAGGTGGGATATTGAGCCAGAGCAGCTTGACTTGGATGCTTCCACGAGTCACTTAGCTGCACTTGATATTGATGATGACTATCAGACTGAAGCAGCTACTGAGCATGAGAGTGGTGTTGACGTGGTTTTTGCGACCGCACCAACACAGAATTAAGTTTCCCAACGGATGCCCTATCCTCTCTTGAACAAAGTTTCCTGCATGCAAAGATTGCGAGATAGATCATACATTTAACTCCAAGGTTCCTTAAATGCAAATAGTCTCAGTTGGATTGATGTGATTTTGCAGGTATTTCAAGGGGACTTACACAATTGTTCGACAGTTGACAGCAAACAACGGACTAAGGGCTTTCATGCTATTCGAATGATTTGGCAAGTGAGCACAAGATTCCTAATTCTATCCAAAAATGAACTAAATTTAAAATGAGTGTAGGGATAAGAATGTTCTAGTCTACTCTAAAGCGTGGGGCACGGCGATCAATTCTCGCAGACTTCAACCAAGCTCCGTTTTGCCTCACTTCGGACAGCTTCCGCGGAACTGGTGCAATCTTCAGAGGAGTGACTCAAGATGTTCAGATTACGATCTAGCATGAAGACACCATCACAACGATGCATGCCAACATATAAACCATAATCGAAGTTGAGTTTCACAAAGTTCCAGTTGACCACGCAAGGTGAACCCACCGTCAGCGAACCCGCTAGTGGTATGGACAGGCGAAGTCTTGTTCAAATCGAGCACCACATTGCACAATTACTAAGTACTAGCATGAAATGAAATCTACTTTACTTTAAGCTACTTCAAGATGCTACGTGAATTGGAAGGACAAAGAAGCCTCAACAACTACTCATAACAAAGAAGAAATCACCATCAATGAAAATTCTTTTATTATGAAAGCATTCGTGACAACTTCTTACAAAGTATTCCATGGGAAGACTTTCCTTCCTCTTTGTTGGCGTAGCAACTAACACCTCTAGAGTAAAAGTTGTTATGAACAGCCTATGCACACTACGCAATGAGTGCTCTTCAAATTAGGAGGGGAAGCTCCCTCGTTGTACTTTGATAAAAATACTTGCAAAGGGAAATAAGCTAAACTATGTCCTGTCTTTTTGTTTCAGTTGTAGAGGCACAAGGCTTTCTTGAAAGAACTTATACGTTGCAACTGAGAATTTTCTGGTTTTGCAGATCCACTAACTACAACTAAACTTAATCTATCCAATCTCCTCAGGAAAATAGAGCATGAGGAAACGGAGCAAGGTTTGACTATCTGACGATAAACGAATTCAGATTCTCTACTTGAAGGCAAGGTGGCGCGACTATTATCTCAACCTGAATAAGTTTATTGGGCACAAAACAGATTTAAGAATTTACCATGACAATCTTATGAAACCCTATGTGGCATAACACTTGATCAAAATAGTAAAGACTTCACAAAACAGATTTATCATCACAATCTCACGAAACCCTATGTGGCATAACCCTTGATTATAATGATAAAGATTCACAAAACAGATTTATCACCGTAATTTCTCGAAACCCTATGTGGCATAACGATTGATCACAATGGTAAAGATACACAAAACAGATTTATCATCACAATCTCTTGAAACCCTATGTGGCATAACAATTGATCACAATGGTAAAGATGTTCAAAACAGATTTATCTAAACTATGGAAAGAATCCACCATTACAATCTCTTGAAACCCTATGTGGCATAACAATTAATCGTAATAGCGAAGACACATGAACAAATACCAAAAGAGCAATATTGAGGGCAAGGTAGGCGCAGCATATATTTCTCTCTCAAGCAAAAGTTATTTACAAATGAGCAAAAGCTCTTATTTATATACATCAAGGTGTAGGGAACCCTAAAATCACCTTGAGTCATCTACGCTCTTGCAATGCATGCAAGATTCGCTGCCCAACCCTAATGAAGTAAACTATATAGTTAACTGAAAACTACCATCGCTAACCGAAACATCTAATCTAAAAATGGACAATTGTGCGAGCATGCACGTCCTTATTGAAAGCGAAGTTAACTGGAAGACTACCATCACAATGTAAAACCCTAAAATAAAACTCCAAGTGGTAAAGCTGATCTCAGTAATAGATATGCATGTGATGACAACATCGAGTTAACTTGAAAGGGTAACACCAAGTTCAACTCGTGTAATGTCTATCCCGAGGTGGGAACTGGTTTACTATGTGTGATCTCGAAAGCAATCAATCCCTCAATGAGATTGTTGACTGTATCACTATCTGGAGCTATGAGACTCTGTCGGAGAATGCTATGTCGATGCAGCATGTCCTCACCAGCTGTAATCTGAGACTGAAGTTCTCCTCTGCTCCTCGTTGCCTCATCGAATAATGCTGACATGACTGTAAGCTGAGTAACCTTACAGCCAACGGTCTCCCCACTGAAAATGGTATGAATGAGTGCCTGGAGCTCTGACTGAACGTCGGTAAGCTCAACATAGGCACCACCCTCGACCTGATAACGGCACGGTAAGCGAGATACTAGAGTCCTCACAAACTGGAGTGCACTAGTGACGTGCTCTCTACTCTCAGCCAACTCTGATGCCAAAGTGTCCTCTATCTTTACCTTGAAAACCAACTGTGTTTTCCAAGAGTAGATAGCTTCTCTGTCCTCTGCATCTGTGACTGCATCATACGCCACACTCAGGTGAGCAATCATAACCTCATCTTTGGGTTTGTTAATTGCCATATCTCGTTCCTCATCCTGAAGACGAAGACGGAGCTCTCCTGCATTGTACCACAACTGATATAACTCTGTAAGCATAGCACGGCCTCTTGCAACAAACTCTTCCTCCCACTCATCCAAACGCTTGCCATATGCAACTAAATGATTAAGTTGACTTTGCTCTACTGGAGGCTCAAGCATTGGCGGGAGTGTGTTAATGGCATCTGGTCTATGTACAAGGCTAGAAATATACTGACAAAGCTGTCTGATTTCAGCCTTGTGGGCTGCCTTATCCTCTCCGTCCTTTAGTATTCTATCCCTGGCACTGTCTGTAGCAACTTGTAGGAGATCAACCTGAGTCTGACGTGTGCTACGACCAAGGTTAACTGTGATAACCTCAAAATCCTGAGATTCCAACTCAGCCAAGTTCTTAACCTGTGGAGGTACGGCAGTCTCAATGACAATCTCCATATCAATGTTTCTCTCTACGTGAACCATGTTCTTGACTCTCTTATCTGGCGCATCCTGATAAATGTCATCAAAATCGGAATGATTAAGAACATAAGATAGCTGCCTCCTCTTCCTTCCTAGCTGAGCTTCGATCCAAGATTGATCTCGGCTAATGCTACTAGAAGGGTCTGCACTAGCGACAGGAGGTATTGATGAGAGTGAATGTGTAGAGGCCTCACTGCAAGGTGGAGAGTCTAAATCCAATTCGATGTGAATTGGGACTGGTGACGGCTCTGAAACTGGTATAGGAACTTGAGGCTGAACCTCAGGTACTGGCGGGCTCTGAACTGGTCTTTGAACTAGCTCTGTGACCGGGTGTCTGTCAGGCTCCGTGTGTGTAACAACGGCAAGCGCCTTGCCTTTTGAATTGTTCGGCGCTTCTACTTTCTTAGGAGGATTACTCCTCTTCTTTTTGTTAAGTTTTGACAAGGAAGGTAGCGAAGGATTCACCACTACTGGCGGCTCTGCTCTGGGCATCCTTACCCTCCTTGTCTTCTTGCTGTCGAGGTAAAGTATACTGTTCTGAATAACTCTACTTGACCTCTCTTTGACCGTTGTGTATTCCTTGGCGTACCAATCAACTGCTGGCAACGGTTGTGTATCAACCTGCTCTCTGAAAAACTGAGGAAGAACCTCTCCCTCATCATCTGATAAACCTCCCACATCTTCGACAAGAAAACAGAAATGCAAGAGAGAGAAGGCGTGAACTACGATGCAACCTCGTCATCTGCTAATTTGCCCAAGAATCCTCCATAGAAGGCTCGTGATATGTACCTCCAACAAGGCGAGCTGTATAATGACCTGAAAGATCATAGGCACGTGCTTCAACAAGATACTTAAGATGATATTTCTCAAGCTCTTGCCCTGCAATTTTACTATCAATTGCCGACTTGCACCAATACATTCCAAACTGAAAAGGAAAGTTGAGAGATGGTCTGCTCAGCATAGAAGACGATGAACATCATGCATCCTGTTTTAGAACTCCTGAAAGATTGTCTTATCCGGCGATAACGCGGAAGCATAGCTGGATTTCCTATAAAGCCGCATACACTCGGATGTAGGTGTATGTTGGGAACTCAATAAAACCAATCATTTCATCCATCCATCGCTGCTCTAGCAACTAATGAGATACTAACGCAAGTAACTCCAAACCCAAGTTTCTCACCGTATAAGTCGAAAAGCCTCGAACACGCTTGAAATGACGCTCACTCTAGTGAACTCAAGCTGATCATAATATCGATAGACTTTCTCGAACACCGAATGCCCATGGTGTTTAGTCCTCTGAACTGACCCTGATAGTTTATCAAGTACACGAGATATGAACATATATGAAACTCATGAGTAACTAAGAAACCGTGATTTGCCTGTAGAGAATATCGCTGATGAAGGATGCCCTACCATAATGCTCCCGCCAAAATGATGCTAATTAATAATGTAATACATCCAAGGCTGGAAAACATTCGCATGTGCTTGACTCCGAGACACGATTCAAGAGTGTGGATTAGAATCGCACTCATCCTTGTATTCACCACTTACCCACATTGTTTGGCAATCTGTTCTTTGCTTGTTTTAACCATCTTTCTGCCATCTTCTTCTAACATTTGTCCACATCAGCATCAAATGCCTGCGCACACTGCTCCATAGAAACAACTAGGCTGTTCTGGTGTTGAGGAATGCCAAAACTCCTTTCGATGTCCAAAGGTTTGAGACTGCAAATGACTCGTCCGTCAACTGACACTATCTCACAAGTAGTAGAATTGTAATGCTTAATGCAAGCCATCACGAATTCAATACAGTGAATGGAGATAGGTATGGAAGCGGCCTCTAGTAAACCAGACTGCTCAATATTCTGAATGATTGAACTTCTGATCTTAACCGGATCTAGCACTGCCTCTAGCAATACTTTGTGAAGGTCTATCTCAACCAACCTGAGAAAATCATGAGTAAGGACGGTTTTGGTCCTGTATTCGAGCTGAGTGAACTGCATTCTGAAAAATTAGCCTGTTGACTGTGAACTCGACTATGTTCTGACAAGATTTCTGGAAGCTAAAAATACCCTGCGAGAGTTAAAAATAGCCTTTCGAAGAATTATTTTCAGCCAAAAATCCGAGATATGGGTTTTGTCTAGAAAAGGATTCTAAGACAACCCAGAATGTTAGTTTTGCGAAAATATGACTTCTACTCGATCGTACAAAGACTTTTCACTTGAGAAAATTAGTAACTCAAGAACGACTGTTCTGAAGTTAAAAATTCCTAAAAAATCAAACGCACGTTTCTAACTCGAGGAAATTATATGAAAATGATCCAGATACTGAGACTTGCCAAATTCGCCAATTTCAAGAACATGCAATTTGTATTTTGACAGAAATCTGAGATTGAAGGATGAAAAAGACGTTTTTATGTGTTCTTCTTCTATGAAAATCGCCTTAGATTTCTTCAAATTGCTGATAATTGTGAACTTTATCCTGCAAAAAGATTTGTTAGGCAAAATCGCCTCTGGAAATTGATGTGAAATTCGCCTTTGATTTGGAAGAATTCGCCTTTGTTTCTTGAAAAACCACAAATTTATCCTTTTGAAATTTGCGCCTTGAAGAAATTCGAATTTCCTTTGAAGAAAATACGAACTTATATTGAATTTTGAGGATTCGCCTTTGAATATGAAATTCGCCTTTGAATATTGAAGGATTGCGAATTTCTTAAGGAAAACGCCTTTGAGAATTGAAATACGCCTTTGATCTTTGAAGAACTTGCGAATTTTTATTATTATGAACTCCCTTAAAGGTGCGCGCCTTCTCTTCTTGAAGAAATACGAATTGCTTTGAAGTTGCTTTGAAAAATTGATAAACTTCGATTTCCCTTTTGAAAATATGAATTAGCTTTGAAAAATACGAATTCCTCTCAAGATTGGATTTTCTCTTAATGAATTCGAACTTCTTTTGAAAGCTCTGTGAACAATAATGAAGATGGCGCCATGTTTAAATAAGAAGAAATTCGCACCAATTGATAACTGCAAGAATTGAAAACCTTGACAAGAATAGAAGATCTCTGATTGGTCCCTTTTAGTTCCACTGCCACTGACTGGAAGTTCGAATTTGAATAAATAATAAAATATTTATTATCATGCAAAAAGCGCCAAAAATAGAAAATCGCCATCTTATGCTAAAATTGCAAATATTCTGAACTTCAGTTGACAATTTTGTTGAAGTCTTAGGATTCACCGTCGGGCTTCACCGATTCCGAAAAGTCATCTCTTGAACTCATAGGCGTCCATTTGCTCAAGATACTTCACTTTTTATTAACTCCCTATTTTATAGCTGACAGCACTGTTACGACTGGCCAACTTCAACACTGAATTCTGGGTGACCGGGTGATGCTGAGACTGATTTGGAAAATTCATCGGAAAGCCTACTAAACAAGGAAGAAATGTTTGCTAGGAGACACAACTGCAAAATCCATTGTTTAACACCTTGAAAAATTAGGCGCCTCTGATTAAATTCATTTACGGGTTCCAGACTTAGCCATTTTCCTTAACTGCCATCTGACACTTCAAACGGCTGCTGACGGCGAACGGTGAACCCTGTTGACAGGAAACGAAACTCACTGCATGACTGGGGATATTCTGCATCCAACGACTGTATGCACAACACCTGAAAGCTGTGTTAAAGGCCTCAAAAGTAAAAGCGCCCCTGGCTCTTAGTTGCACTTTTGTCATTTTGACGAAAGTTGAATTTTCATCCAAGTACCCTACTTTGACCTCTGATATCTGGAGCTGGGATGACCCGATTCAGGCACTATCTGTTTTAACGGACAGCCAGAAGGGCCCACAAGAGAAGTCTCTGGAGGTGACGAAGCAAGAAAACTGCTTCTAAGACCTCAAAAAACTCCAGTGCGTATTTTATTTAAAATTACCACTCCAGACTTAGCCATTTTCTGGATATCCTCACTTTTCAGCATTGCACCAAAGACCTCGCACGTACGAGCGACTGCCAAATCCCGAAGGCTGACGGCTAGGCTCGTTGAATAGATAAAATGATTACGCTCAAAAGCCATGAAGACTTCGAATGCGAACGAACTCATTTGATAGGCCTAAAGGCTAGGCGCCTTTAGACTGTAGAAATACACTGCAAATTGTTTGTTGGTCCGCCCGTGAAATTACGTGCTTGGTAGAACTTCCGCCGCGATCACTTGGAACGTTGGATCGACAAGCAGGATGATGCATTGCAGAGCTAGGCTAGAGTAGTACTGATGTCAGGAAGACTATGTCTGCAAATTCTGGCATCTGAAGGGTCCTTTAAACCAACGCCCCTGGGCTGTACTTGCACTGGGAATCAACGGAGAAGCTCAGAAACGTGAAAACTCCATTATAAGCTGATCTTCAGACGACTGCTGCCGGAACTCTGAAACTCGGATGACTGCGTTTGATATCTCGCCGGATAAGCAGACTAGTCGTGAACGGATTGACTGTATCCATTATCGAAAATGCCAAGATTTACCCCCTTTTTAAGATGGGCGCCCTCAGGCTAGAGGTGCGCTTTTGCCTGAAAGTGACAAAATTCTCACATCTGGAACTTTAGGGATTTCAACTTCTGACGCTGTTTGCCGGAGCTGTGGGTCTCGGAAAGCTTCGCTGGATAGCTTATCGGATAGCCAGACCAATTCTGAAGAGATTGACTGGATGCTTGAACGTTTTTAGCAAAATCTTGACCTTCAACAAGCTGGGCGCCCTTGGGCTATACTTGCGCTTTTATGCTTTTTCCAGAGAAATTTTCATAAATTAGTCACTGAAAACTTCATCTCAATCACTGAAATGACCGTATGCAACTTGAAATGTCGTCGTGAGATGTTCCTCCATCGTGAAATGCTCCATTCTGAGTCTCTGCTTCAGGTTTTGATCAATATAACTGACTTTGACTGACAAACTATTGACAAAAACTCCATGCTTGATATTGCCCAAAACTGCGTTTTACATCATTTTAGCAAAATTTAGACTTTTTTTATGCAAAATGCCTTAATGAAGCAAAAAATTTGGTTTGGGTACAACACTCTTCAATCTAAACTATACTATCAACTATCTAATTGCTCTCTACTCCTTCTCTGCTATCCTAACTCTAATCTCTACTTCTAATTTCTAATGAGATACAAATGAGGGGGACTCCCCCTTTTATAGTTGGCCAAGTCCAACGGACGGCTCAGCTTACAATCAGCTGGATGGCCCAGATTGTGCCACCTCAGCCCTAAACAAGATTCACCCTAAAAACCGCCATAAAGGAGGGTGGGGTAATAAATGAGCCATTAATGTCCATCATCCTTCTAGAAGATTCCGTTTGTAGACTCGTTCACACTGTTCTTGATCTTCTTCTTGACGTTGTTCTTCAACTTCGCTCGAGCTTCCATTCTTTGTCACTTGAGTTATACTAAGTCCCAACACTTAGTCATTTTTCGCAACTTTTCTTCCTTCGTGATTTATCATCTTGAATCACTTAAGTCATCACCACTTGGTCTCGACATTCTGTCATGTCCCCTTCTCAGTGACATCTCTCAGAGGACAGGATTGGCCTATCACATGACCCTCGTAGGCCGATAGACTGGATAGGGGGTCACTTCGGAGCTTGGCTCAGCTTCAGTCAGCAGGGATTGATCAGTTGTCTTTCGTTCTGGCTCGATCGGAGACTATTTGCAGAATTGCTATTTTTAGCAGTTCCTGGCAGGCAGTGTGGGACCACTGCTATTTTTAGCAGTATGGCTGTGGCGGCATCAGGAATCACTTCAGAGTTTGTCAGCATCAAACGGATCAGTCATCGGGTTAGAAACGAGGAAGATATTAATATTTGATCGTATTGATTAAATATTAATTAATTAATGATTTATAATATAAAGTTATAATTTTAAATTATAACTTAAGTGTTTTCTTTGAAGGGTGCGCCCAACATCAGAAGGGGCCAAAAAGTGATTATTAAAGTATTTAAAATATTCAGCTGAGGACTATTGAAATATTAAAATATTAAAACGTGAATATTTTAATAAAACCCTATTTTTAAGCAAATCGCACTTTTCAGCCTATTAGTGGATTTTGCCTTGGGAATTGTGTATTATGAGATTATTGAGTTTGATATTGATCAATTTTGGTCTGAGCCTGAGACTTTAGGGTTTCGTGTTCGATTGCCTTGGGGAGCGAGCCATCTCCAACGGAAAGCAATTCAGAGAGTGTGCAATATCACTCGATCTATTGCCTACAGAGGTTTTCTTATTCAGAGAAAACTACAGAGCTTCAGAGAAATTCATATTGTCAGAGTTCCTTCAGTATTTGTTTCCAGAGATCATTCATTAGCTGGGGCGCACCATATTCAGAGACTAGGCATTGTTTTTGGTGAAGGCCGTACAACTTTAATTGCTGTTCTGTCAGGCCGTACCTTGCTGCAGGGCCATACCATTGTCCTTTGGCCGTACTTTTCAGATTGAAATAAACGCCTTTATCAGAGATCTCCAGTTTGCAAAAAAAAGAGGCGCCTATATCACTGGAACATTCTGTGCTTGCCAGACGGAGGGAGAAAGGGAGAAATCTATATAGCCGTACAAATCTGGGCATCTTCAGCAAGCTGTATTCACCAGGTTTTTACAATTTAAAAATCATTATTCTATCTTGCATGTTGTCAGAACATTGTTATATGAA
Source organism: Sequoia sempervirens (assembly GCA_007258455.2). NCBI lineage: Eukaryota > Viridiplantae > Streptophyta > Pinopsida > Cupressales > Cupressaceae > Sequoia > Sequoia sempervirens. The sequence goes on along the minus strand of VDFB02087281.1, from coordinate 1,905 downwards.
GATCATTTGATTAATAAAGGATACGCCTTCATTTCTTATTATATTTCTCAAGCAAATTGAAGACTTAGTATTTTTATGGAATTTATTTCAATTTTCTGTAAAAGCCGTACTATTCAATAAATGCATTGAAAATTCAAAAATTGCAAAAAAACACAAAAAACTCAAAAACGTCAGAAAAACTCAAAACTACAGTCAGATTCAGTGTTAGGGGGAAACAGGGGTTTCTACAGTGGTATCAGAGCTTGATCCTGCCATCCTAGGGTTTGAGCCATCACATGCAACCAGAGGAATTTGACACATACAGGTATTATACACGCAGACGTGCCTTGATTGAAAGGCAACGCAGTTTGAGCAGACAGCCAGATATCATGGCTGACAGGAATGATAGGGCTGACAGGACAGATATACCGAGGACAGAGATCCCACAGAACAACCGAGATCAGGATGATGCTGAGGTCTTACTCGCACTCAGAGATCTTCGTGCAGGACAACGTCGATCTGATGATGTATTACAGCAGGTGGCACAGGCACTGCAGAGATTAGGGACTTCGAGGAGACCGTCACCACATCGTGACGATGACAGGAGTGATGCTGGGTCACGGAGAGCACCTAGGACAGTGTCACGGACAGCTGATAGGCCTACAAGGCCTACGTTCACGAGACAGGAGCCCGATGAGGCTATGCCAGAGGAGGATCGGGATGATTTGTTTGCTGATAACCTTATGGCAGCAAACGAGGAGGGGGAGTTGATACCTCCTGCAGTTAGAGAACGGATCACTTTTGACCGTTTTATCACACAGAGGCGTGAACACAATAGGGCTCGTCAGGATTGGAGACCCCGACAGCAGAATAATGACCTCAAACATGCAACTAACAGGTTGAATCTGGTGATGTTTGATGGTAGTGGGAAGATGACAGCCCAAGCTTGGATTAGCAAGCTTGATACATTCCTTACCTTGCATCCGATGGTCGAGAGATGCTATCCGATATGCTACACCGCACCTCGAGGGAGAAGCGAGGACCGTGGCACTTACCGTGATGGGTGACGCCACATCATGATAGGACTACCATATCGTGAGTTCGGAGACAAAGCTGGTTGAGAGATTTGATAGGAAGGATCCGGAGACCTACTTCAGAGATTTGGCACAGTTGAGGCAGAGTGGCAATCTCGAGACTTACATCAGCGACTTTCAGAGACTATCCGTCATGGTTCCGAACATATCAGATAGGCGGTTGGTAGTCCTTTTTATGGAAGGTTTGACAGAACCACTTAAAGGCTGGATAAAAGCCTTTGATCCTCCATCATTACAGGAGGCGATGAGGAAAGCACATAACATGGAGTTCGCAGCCCCGTCAAGTAAATTTAACTCCAGAGGTTCTTCATCGTTTAGAGACAACAAGGGCTTCAATAAAAACAATGATAAATCTGATTATAACAAAAACAAATCAGATTATAAAAACGATTCGAAAGGTAAATCAGCCTTCCCACCTTTGGATCGTGAGGCCCTGAATGACCTTCGCAGAAAAAAGTTATGCTTTTACTGCAAGGGACCGTATGATGCCAATCACGATTGCCCTCTAAGACCTAAGGGCAAGGCGAATCGTGTTATGTGGGCATACTATGAGGACTCGGAATCAAAAAATTCAGAGCAGCCAGAGCATTCCGATGATTCAGAGTCAGAGACTCCAGAGCATAGAGCAGAGGTAGAGCCCGAGCTTCAGATACAGGAGGGTAGATTGTCTAGCATCCAGCAGGAGGGTTCTTTCCGGCTTCGTGGTGTTTTAGCAGGTCAGAGGGTCATTACCCTATTGGATACAGGAGCTACACATAATTTTATCGATGCTAGATTCGTGGAGAAACGAGGGCTTATTACAGAGGAGTTTGAGGGCATCAGAGTCAAAGTG
>VDFB02087279.1:0-21542 GCA_007258455.2 Sequoia sempervirens | reverse complement strand
CACTATCTTGTAGAAGACTTTCCACTGTCTCCTGCCTAGAACCTGCTACCAAGGGTTCTTGTTGAGCTTAAAAGACTATCCTAGTCCTGCTCCAACTCTTCTCAAAGAGTTCTTCACTAGTGCTTTACCTCTGGAGTACCCACACCTTCTTGCAACTGACTATTCTTCCTTGGACTTAGAAGGTTCTAAGTGCCAACTTCTCCATCTGACTTGAACTCTTTGCAGGGGAGATAGATGCTTTGTTTCCATGCATTTCATGTTCATTTGAAGGCAACTTGGAGATTCCCTATCCTTCACTTCACCCGATTTCCAAAATCTTGCTTGAAGAGGCCTAGTTTCTACTAGCCTTTACCAGTCCCTTTTCTACCCTTTTCTTTCAAACTTAACACACAACCTAGTGAACAAATCACATTTCCTGACACCCTTTTCAGAATTTTAAATCTTTCAAAAGTTTTTAGGTCACTGTCAGTATCGTACAGGTGATTCCTATGACCTTGGAGAGGAGGCCTAATTGCCCTATCTTCTAGGGTTTCATTGTTTCCTCTTTCAAATCTGCCTATGATGGATTGATGGAAGCCTCATTCCTTTTGGACTATGAAGATACTATCTTCCCCACCTAGAACTGTATGGATTCCGTACAATGGACTATTCCCCTACCTAAGTTCTTAGCCTATACTCACTCAAACCTCTAACTGTGCAAACACAGCTCGCCTAGGGTTTGGAATTAAAAATCTTTGCTTGGCTTTCTAGAATCCCTACTCCTACATTCTTAAAATGGACTGGATCCCCTCTCATTTCAAACTAATTGCAGGGAGATCTCGTGATTAGTTCTTATGGGGGAGCCATGAAAAAGCTTGACTGTTCAAAACAAAAGAAACTAGTAATCTACACTGTGATCTATGAATTAGAAACAAGAACCCTACCCTAAGCTACCTGATTTCCAAGTGGAAAACGTTCAAAACTATTCTATAAATCTAAATACAGTGACAAAACAATATTTACAATGCCTTTTTAATTCACTGTTTCCCAAGAACTCATGGGTAACACAAAAAAAACACAGAAATCTGCCAAAACAGGAATAAAAACCCTTTACAACCTATTCTATGGATACAAAACACTATCACCACTCAAAGCAAATTGCTTATACAAAGAAAGATACCTAAACTACTCTATGAACACGAATACAAAGCTATTTCAATATACACAACGCTTATATTAACTCTGCTTTGCAAAACACACGGGATTTTTCATATAACAGAGTTCTTTCCTTTCTTCTATTCAAAAGCCAAAACTTGATACTAATTACAACAACTGACTGCTAACTACGAGCCACCTCTATTTTGATGCCTTTTCCACATTCAAAGGTAGTTGATCAAGCTCTCACCCTGATTTCGAGGGATTCCCAATCCCACTAAGATGCATGCAACTCCACAACAACATTTTGCAACTCATCTCTATGTTATGATGCTAATTTTTAGGACCTCAATCTCCTTGTTTCAAACCATCAACTTCCTCAACTACCTCTTGGCATCTTTTCAACTATGATCATGTGTTTAGAACACATTTATCACCTACATACTAACATCAGCTTTCCAAAGCTAATTCAAAGCAAAATTTAACAATTTTGATTAACTAAGATGGTATAGTCCTAATGACTAACTCATCCACACCAACAAGACCTTCTAAGGTCCAATTCAAACAACTAAGATCCTGACTTGGCTGAGGTCAGTACAAGCCAAAATTGTGCAAACCAAAATGGAGGTCAGCCTAGTGTGCCCCCACTCAGAGTGAGTTTTCTATCCTACGCCGATGATTGATCTGTCACCGATGGGTTGGCTTCGGTGGTCATCGCCAAGAGTCTCTGCAATGACATGGTGTAGGTCTATTTAAAACTCCTATAGAATTTAGATTATTGTGAAATTGGATTTTTCTTTCCAATGGAAGTCATCGGCAAGACATGAACTATCGGAGTAAGTTTTCTATCCTATGCCATGATTGATGTCTCACTGATGGGTTGGCTTTGGTGGTCATCGCCAAGAGTCTCCGTGATGACATGGTGTAGGTGTATTTAAGACTCCTGAAGAGGTCAGATCGGTGTGACGTTGGATTTGTCTTGTCAATGGAAGTCATCGGGCAAGACACAAATCATCGGGGATTGAGTTATCTATTGTGTTCCAATGACTGGATCTCTCAATCGCGGGTTGGTTTCAAAGGTCATCGCCAGCATCTCACCCTGGCGAAGTTTCACTCCAGCGACTATCATTTCTTTTCACCGATGTGAGCACTGGAATATATCGCAAGACATGCTATTGGGTAAATCTGAATGTTCACCCACTCGCTAAGTTACATCGACATGAGGATATTGGAAAGAGTTATGGTGACATATTCAAGACCAAAAGAAAAGTTATCAGCGAGAATTATAACATCAGAGGAACCACTGAATGTGTTAGAAATACTAAAAGTCAGGTTGATGAAGAAACAAATGAACCAAAATGATTATCAGGGTGAATCTTGGCAATGTTCATAATGTTAACATCGGTCAAATGTAGAGTGATACCCCAATCAGCAGAGTCTTCGCGAATTTTGCTGGGGGTCTAATGTATGATCGCACTCAAATTCCTGGTTGTGTCTTTCGACTAGTCTTACTTGATGTGGACAAGAAGGAATTTTAAAAATCTATTACATTCATTCCTAGAGTTAAAACATTAATGGGGCCACGAAGTATAGGTAATTCCATGAATTGAAAGGAAATAATTGCAAAATGAACATTATTGTGAATATGTAATGAAGGAAATGACAAGACAAATAAAGGGCCAGAGAATTATTTCAGCTAAAAGACCTCAATCAAAACTAGTAAGTCCTCTGCATTTTAACTTTTTCATTTCTACAATTTTAAGTAAGTAATATGGAAGGCACTAGCTTGGGGAAGTTGAAAGGTAGAAAAAAAAGTGAGAGAAGTCACCCTAAGATTAAGAAGAAAAAATTTGATTCTGGAATTGAGCCAGAGGGTGCTGAACGAAAGATGAATCAGGATTTAATTGACCAATTTCCTAGCTCTAGGTTCAGAGGTAGGCGCTCCGCGCAACTGAGGGTGGAAGTGGATAAATTGGATGAAAATTGAAAGCACATAGGAGATATTTGGACCCCAATAAGAGGCTATGAAATTTGTAGATTCCACTTTCAACGAAGAGATCGTTTTGAGCCAGTTTGTAATCCGTGGCATCTAAATTTGGGAAAAATGGTTTGCCCAAATATGTTTGTCAATATAGAGCTAGTAAAATTGTTGGCCAACCACTATGACTCAAAACTTAAGGCCATATGCAGACCATCTGGGAAACTATTCGTATACATATCATAGGCTTCAATATGCGAGGTTTTTAAGTTGGAAGTGTGGTGTAATGAGAAAATTGTGAATAAAGAGTTGGAAAAGGAGTTTTGGAGAATGGACACCACTTACAAGGGTTGGAGGTTGCCCTTACATAGAATTAAAAAATATGGTAAAACTATCCCATTTGACAATGGCAATGGGCCTCCATTCCATGTGGACTTATTCAAGCCCTATATGAGATATACGTATTTCTCGATAGAACAAGTGTTGGGTATGGAAGTTCCTAAGTATATGTCCATTGTTCCCATGGTAATTGCAGCTGACATTCAATGTCATAATTCTAGGTTATTCGACTATGCTTCATTTTTCTCCAAGGAACTCAACTTAGCATTGGTGGCAATCAAGAATAAATCCCCTATTCTACACCTTAGGCATTATTCTCTTTTAATGCATCTAGTATTATACTTCAGAGAAGAGTTAGGGATTTGGCCATAAAATTTGAAGGTTTCACAGTTTGATAAAGAGGGTAAATTGTTACCCATTCAATTGTGGATTGCCATTTGGGACAGTAGGTTTGCTAATTCTAGTTTCCTATGTTTTGAAGAATATTTTGTAAAGCCAGCATATGAATTCTACAATCATCCTTGTGCACATTCATTATCTGATGAAATAAAATGCTTCCTCAGACCTAAAGACTTTAATGGACCAATTGATCACAATTCGGGAGACTGGTATTGCTTGGAAGATGCTACTATGGTAAGGGTGTTTGGTTTTGAGGATTCTCCATTCATTTTGCCTAAAACAGTCCCAGATAGGATTGCATATTTGGAAATTGTAAGACAAATGGATTTTTCTAGTTTCATGAATTTTGGTTCATTCAGAAAGCATGCATTTATGCCTAGTACTCTGTGCTTTGGTGATTTTACTGTGCCTGCAAAGGAAGGATATGATTTTATCCTTGAAAAATTAATGCATTATAATATGAATAAGGGTCCACCAAGAGAAAGTTTTGATCCAGAGGGATATATCAATTCTGTCAAACAAAGGATAAACTTTGGATGATATGATCATGTTCCTTATTAGTTTTATGACATGATTAGAAATTTGGAGGCAGAGGAAGTAGAGAGAGTGGTGGAGGAATACAACCAAGGGTTTCCGGATATGGGGTCCCCTTTTTCTAGAGATGAGGAAACTGGAGAAGATATGCCACGAGACCTACCCAATAGGATTTCTAGATTAAAAACTCAAGATTACAATTTCCCTCCTAGAGAACTAAGTGTTGAAGAGAGCCAAGATACAAACACCAGATAGATAGCATATAGGTCATTTGTAGCAGACAATGAATTTGTGAATTCTTCATAATTCAGATCTTTCTTGTATAAGCAAAATGGAAAGGAGATAAGGGAGACAGTTGATAATATTACACCCAACAATGAGAAGCAACTACTAAATAATTTGAAATTAACTGTGGATAGAGAAATGGCTAATATGACCCCTGAAAAAGGAAGGAAAATGTTAGAGGATGCTAGAGTTATGATCTTTCTAAGGCTCTTTGAATTCTACATTGGTTTTTGATATTTTCTAAAAGGATAATAGTTCCAAAAACAAGCTTAGTCTAGACGGGGTGACAAAAATATATGTTGGATCCAAATATAAACCAGATGAAGGATCACTCATGATATGGGCCTTGTATCCACCTCATAGAAATTCAGTGGTGATTGATACTAAGAAAGAATTTGGACATGTCATGACTCTGAAGGTTGGAGAGGTAGATCCTATGGCAACTGCAGACATTGAGATTAATGTGGCAAAACTGAATAAAGCCCAAATACAAATGCTGATAAAAGAAAAGGAAATGTACAAAATGAATAACGAAAGGATCATGAGAGAAAATGATCATTTGAAGGACATGCTAGGAGTCACAATGGGACCTCCTAAATTAATAACACATGGTGAAAGCTCACATGAGGTAAAAGATCATTGGGAGGAGTAAACTGCATATTCACAAGATAACTATGATACACTCACTGCAATAATCAGAAAAAGGTAGGCCAACTTAACGATTTGGTTGAATAAGCTATGGGGAGCATATTCAAAGAACCATGTTACAGGACAGGAACACAAGAGAATTGATGGAAGGATTGAAGAAAAGTTTTGAGAATTAAATGAAAGAGATGTTCCTGACAGTGTGGCCATTGGTATGGGTAACCAAATTATAAAGAGACACATGGACTATTATGAGGAACTGCGAGAAGATGCAAAGGGGCTGGTTGATGTTATGAATATGGGATGGCCTACACTATTTGAAGATGGAGAAAAGTTGAAAGAGAAAGCCAAGTGGATCAAAGAATGTGAATTGATGCTGCAAGGAATTCTAGAAAATGCTACAGGGAAGGATTCAACATTGGACGAGAGTTGCGAGCACAAGGAAAGGATGATAAAGGTGGAAATATCGGCCAAGAACGCATTAGGAGATGTTGATACTCATGAATGGCAGGATTATCTAGATCATTTATCAAATGTTCATCTATGGCTAAATAGAGCCTAATCTCTTTGTTTAATTAGTTAAGTAAAATAGAACATTTGTGAAGGGACGTGTCCCTTCCAAGTTTTGATGTATTTATATCTATTCCATAGTAATGCAACATATATAGGCATTAGGAGATATTTAGTAGATAGCTTTCTAGCAAAATGCTTTCATATATAGAGACTCAGATGCATGTATTTTGATGGAGTAAATGAAGATATCTAAGTTATGGATTAAGATTTTGGTATTAGCTATTTGTTAAATTTATGCAGTTATTTGATTGTCTCCATTATGATGCTTCTCTATTTTTTAAATTGATATAACAAGTTTATACTTAGTTTATCATTGTACATTTGCTATATATGTGTGATTTAGTTATTTGGTTCTCTCAAGTAGGGATTAAAATATTTTAATCAATCACAATAATTGGGAAGTGTTAGTTGGATTAATAAGAAGAATCACATAAATAGAATTGCCATTCTATCTCAAGAAGAGTTTGTCAATTATTCACTTGAACATTTACAGAAGTTGTAAACAATTTGTGTGCCTGATGTAGTTTGAATTATTGCCATTATTGAAATCCACATTTGTAGATATTCATTAGACTCCATATGCCCAATAAGGCACTGGTCTCCCCTTGTATTCTTTAATAAATTTCATTATTCTTATTTATTTTACACTTACATTTACAAATATACATACATATGCATTTACTGTTTTCATTTATTTCTCATGTAGTTTAATAGTTTGATCGATTTCATATTATATGTGTTGAAGACTTTAGAATTTCAATTACATTAATTTATGGATATGTTGTATCTATAACACTACAAAACCATATGCTCTTTGCATTTACATTTGCATTTAGAAATACATATTTATATACATAAATATAGATTTCTTTAATGATATCTTGCATTTATTGTTCTAGGAGAGCATCTAGTAATTGCATTTACATTTACATTTAAAATACAAATACATACATACATATTTATGCATCCTACGCCCTATTCATGCATCCTACAATTACAACAGTATCCATGGGACTTCTTACACAAGCTACAGTAATCACAGAAAGTGTAAGAGCCCCTTTATATCATGTTTGGATTACAAAACCCTCAAAAATAGGGTAACCGGGCTGTATGCAAAGAAATGAAGCTTTCTAACTCAAATCGACGCCTTAAGCCCTCAAATCAAATACAAATCAAAGCTAACACATATTTGGCACTTTTTTCTCTAATAGCTAAGATGAATTCCATTAGGCTTGTACTCTCCTTGGTTGCAACATAGAGATTTGAAGTCCATAAATAGATGTCAAAAGTGCCTTCTTGTATGGAGACTTATAGGAAGAATTTTACATGTTTTAAACTCTAGATTTTATCAATAGTGATAACTCCAACTCTCTGTGAACATTGAAAAATCATTGTGAAGATTGAAATAGGATCCTTGAGATTTGTATGAAAAGATCAAAATGTTTCTCATCAATTCTAGTTTTATATGGATTCCTCATGACCCTATAGTCTACACTCAAATTGTAGATAGGAAATTCTTGAATTTTATACTCTGTTGATAATTGAATAACTATGGGATCTTACACCACGCAGATTCATGATTTGGAAGTATACTTAGTGAGGCATTTTAAGATGATTGACTTAGATTTGTTACATTTTTTCCTTGGTTTAGAAATTTTATAGTCTACCAAAGCAATTTTTTTAATTAATCCATATATGCTCAAGGCATTATTTGATGCTTCAACATAGAAAATCCAAGTTCACACTAACTCCTTTTTAATTTAGATTTAATTATTCTACCATGCTTTCTTCTCCTACAATTGATTGTACACTCTATAACACTATAAAACCATATGCTCTTTTCATTTACACTTGCATTTATAAATACACATTTATATACATAAATATAGATTTCTTTAATGATAGGTTGCATTTATTGTTCTAGGAGAGCATCTAGTAATTGCATTTACATTTACATTTAAAAATACAAATACATACATACATACATACATATTTATGCATCCTACACCCTATTCATGCATCCTACAATTACAACAGTATCCATGGGACCTCTAACACAAGCTACAGTAATCACAAAAGTGCAAGAGCCCCTTTATATCATGTTTGAACTACAAAACCCTCAAAAATAGGGTAACCGGGCTGTATGCAAAGAAATGAAGCTTTCTAACTCAAATCAACTCCTTAAGCCCTCAAATAGATTCAAATCAAAGCTAACACATATATTCACGACCTGGAATTGATTTCACATCAAAATATGGCTGCATGTGACCGTACAGTGCTGCATAACAGGAAAAATATAGAAATTTTGAAGAAAAACACAGATTTTTGAATGTCAAGAGCTTATATTTTAAATCCTCAACCATCAACAACCATTACAATGATCACTTTATGCACCGTTAAAGGCCTTTACACCTCAACCACTAAAAAACCACCTCTACAACTCACTTTTTAATCTTTTATGATCACATGAAACATAAAACACACTAATTTCAAGGTTGTTAACATCACTATTGAAATGTTTTAATTTTTTGACCTTTCAAACATTAAAAAGTACATCATTAAATTAATTATGTAATGGCATAAAAATTAAAAACATCATGAATTAATTATGTAACCACATAAGTCAAATATAATTCTATCAAGAAATTAATATCAAATAGATATTGATAATCGCATAACTCAAAACATTTCATTGATCTTCTTCTTCATCCAACTCTTTTGTCCTCAGAATATCCGATCCAGATTCACATTGTAACCTCGATTGGCCAATATCATAATATCATTATTGATATCGCTTTGATAATGTCATCATCCACAAGGATATCATCTTCATGAATATTAACTCCCGTGATCATCAAGGATCTAGTTCCTCCTTCTTGACATCTTTGGTTGGCGTGACATTACCAACTAATTGTTGACTTGGATCATCATCTACATCTTCTACATCTTTGGTATCTTCTTCTTCACATTATACTTTATCGGCCTTCCTCTTGGATCATGTCTAACAAAAAATGACCAACCTGGTTTACCTGGAACCTCCGAGTAAAATACACGCTCGATGGCTTGGAAGAACATGGGGCTCATTCCGCTTGATGGACCTTTGTATTAACCATGGTAAATCCGGTATCCATGTTCAATAATAGTTCTCTAGGGATCATTTTCATTCAATGGTAGTTTGTACCATGGGATGGCTTGAAACAAAATTAATCCGAAGGACTTAAAGTCCGCACTCAAATTATATCATTCAAATCCCATGAGTATTGATTTTAGAATGGGACATGAAACTTCTAGATGAAACATTAGTCACCTGAAAGACTACAATTATACTAGAATCACAAGTTTTCTTCATGTCATCCAACATTTTGATTCGAAATTTACAACCATTGCACCACATAGCCTTGTGGTGTTTCACCTACAATATATCAAACATGTAAAAATTATTTCAATATCGTCAATTGATAAACATATTTATTCTTAGCGAAGATGGCCAGCTACCAAAGAAAACATCTCAAAATATATATACATCAATATAATTGAAAATAATTATATAATATGAGTGATTAATATATTTATATGTACATGTTTATCTCTTAAACCATATGTTAAATCAATTTCCCTTTGTGTAACATTGGAATCTCCATTAAGATGAGCTTCTTTAACCAATGAAGCCACACCTTCCCATGTTAATGAGCAACCAAATTGTTGACATCGTTCAATCCATACCATCATCCAATCAAGATTTTTTGTGATGTACAAATGAAGTGCATCCCACTCTTGGCCAACTGTATCAAAAAAATGAAATTCACAAATGACGTATAATTAGTTAAATACCACGGTATATGACCTTAATTTATAATTGATGCATATTGAAGATTAATAATTAAATAAGTACAATATACATAAAAACCATATGTAAAATGTATTCCAATTAATCTCCATGACCATCTTATAATTACCTCTCACTTTCCTCAATCTACCTTTCCCCATGGTGCTCCCCTTGAATTTTTAATGGAGTTGGGATCCCAAATGTGATCTACATGGATGCTGCCAAGTAATATTCACTAATGTACACCATGGTCTAGTATACCATATATCCCTCCACCATAGAACCCTCGGGGATGTGCTCTTTGTCCTAACAGACTTCCAAAATTTCAAAGTGCCTCTCAACCATCCACATTGACCTTGGTATTGTATAGGTCCACACAATTCAATCTCCTCAACCTAATGAGTGTATGAGGTAGTGTTCTTGTGCATTGAAAAATGTCGAAGGAGTAGACTTTTCATTTCACACATTAGGCGATGAATTTTTTTCTTTTCCAATAATTTATATCTTCTTTACAAATTTCTTTAGATGATAACCATCTACAAGTAATTCAAGGTGCAAATATATTAACGAGATTTAACAAAAATATACAATATATCACATAACAAGTAAAACAAATGGAAATTATAAGATCTATACAACAAATTGAACAAATATCGCTACTTACAGGTCATGTATTTTCCAAAATCATATATAACTTGCTTGACATTGTTGTTGAAGTTGTCTGGGAGAGATAGAGGTAGAACGTATTGCAACAATTATAAAATGATCTTTTCATTATTTTTCCAAAAGTAGTAAAAATAATACACTAAAAATTACATGAATTATACAAGTGTATATAATATACCAGAATAATTACCATAATGAAGGTATGCCAATCATGCGTTTTCATCCCTGGCCCAAATTCACCTTTCTTTGTTATGATATAGTTTATGTTAGTAAAAAATCCTGTGGGAAATCAAATTTTTCGTATGACTTCTTTTATAGCATTGCTTTTCTACTTAGACCAATAACCAAGGAAGGAAAATTATATTAATTTGGTCTCCATCATTATTTAATTGAATGACATTTTCATTTGCATTATTGGCTTCTTGAATGTCACTACCAATTTTGATAATTTTTTGTTTGTGTCATGCCTTCCATCCAATATTTTCCATAACATTTCTATTATATTCTTTTGATATGCATTGTATCAATCAAGTACTATTTGTAGTTGCTCATGGTAGGAAACCTACTAAGTGTCTAGGATAACTTTTTCAGTCCTTGTGGAAGCTGGCCATTAATGCCTTGACGACCTTCATGAACCATATAAGTTAAACAAACTAACAACTAAAATCATTATCAATTATAGCATGAGTAAGCACAACACAATATAAAAATATAAATTCAAAACATATCATATATGATAGATAAACAATTTGATCTAATGTATAACCTTGACGATTAATTCTATTATATTCCAACTTCCATAGGCAAGGTGTCATTCTTTGTGGTTTTCATGTAGTCTCTTCTTTCCCATTAAAACCATGTTTTTCAATAGTTTGATACTTATGATTTATGTGGAGGAAGTGCCTATACTCATCAAAAACCTACTTTCCTAAACTTGTTGAACGATGAAATTTCATATTTGGACCACAAATTGGACATGCAAATTTTCCCTTTGTTTGAAGACTTGCAAGATCATATATAATTGGATTAAATATGTCAATTTTTATAATTATATATAATGAATAGATTATTTAAAAAATATGCATGATATCTACTTCCATAAAATTAAATATTGTTAAAAAGTGCAATCAAGCGTTATATAACATACCACAAAAATTTGTTAGCCCCTAGGGCATCATGAATTAATCCATACAAGAGTGCATGGAATTCAAAATTTTCTTTGTCCTATTAGTCTAGAGATGTCATGTACATAGTGAAGCGCCCTTCCATAAGTTTAATGTGCTTATTCGATAAGAGGCTTTCGATATATAAATTCATATTTTAACTTGAGGTACTTACCTAGGTGAATGAACAAACATTATATAATTATTATAACCATTTTACTACAATATATATAAAATAATGTACACATGACGCTATTGAATGAAAAAATATAAGTCATTATGCAACAAATAAGACAAATGAGATGCTACTATGTTAAAGAAAATTGATGTAAACAAATACCTAGAACAATCATTGACAACATTATGTGCTCCCTCTTTATTGACATCCATGGAGGAATGTTATTGTTGATAACAAAAATAGGCCACACCGAGTAAATAGATTTCAACTCTCCAAATGGATTGAAACCGTCCGCTGCCAATGAAAGCTTGAGATTACAAGGTTCTTCTTTAAAGTGTGGCCATTTTTCCTCCATGTCCTCAAATGCAGAACCATCCACATGCATTAAAAGAATGTCATCTCCACTTCTATTCTGTGCATGGTAATCCATAAATTGCGCTAAGCTTTCACACCTAAATAATCGTTGCATACATGGAATAATGGGAATATAACGAAGAAGCTTGTGACACACCCTTTTTGCTAGTTGATTTGTTTGATATCTACTTATATGACATCTCGAGCATTCTGTTGCAAATTCATGTAGTTTATGATATATAATATGATCATTGAGACATGCATCTATTGCTTGATACTCCATTCTAATATCTTTCATAATTCCAAATAAATCTCAGTATGAGCGAGGTAAAATTTTTGATGGTGGTAACAAAAATTCACTAATAAATCTACAACAAAAAATAATTTGTGAATAAAAAATATTAATGGTACATATTTAATCATTTATTTACTAGTTATGCACTAAGAACAATTAAAATAGATGAAAAAAGATGACATAGATAACATACCTTAACATTTGTGAGATTACTATGTTTGATAAACCATTCATAATCTTCAAGTTCAACAACAACAATACAACATAGAGAAGAGTTGTTCGGGAGCCTTCATAAAGGGGCTCGTATGCCTTCTCATGTACAGGTAAATCATGAACATCATCAAAGTCATCTCGATCATCATGATCAGCTCTGCCACTAAATGTGTCATGCATCAATGTATTTGTACCATCATCTTCAACTATGTTTTCTAGCACATGATCATCTTCTTCCATAGGATCATTAACTTCATCTTCGATATTCACAGCTCCATGTTCATCCACTTGCAAAACCACATTCTCCAAGCCGTGATAATCCATATCATGTGCCCTAGGGTGCCCCACCTTTATAATAATGATAGACACAAATAAACCATGATCATGATCAAGTGATTATATATATAATGTTAAAATGATATAAACATTTACAAATTTAGTCAATATAAACACATATAATGAAAAACTTACCAATGGACGATAATCATGGCCCCCTTCAATGTGACCATGTTGCCTACAATGTTTCTTAGCTGTTGTGATTAAAATTCATCTTGTCTTTAAGCCCTTGCAATTATTGCAAGGACAATAACATTTCCCATCACCCTTTCTTTTCAATCTAGTCCATAATCTATCAAGCATCTCTTCATTTTGTTCTAGACTAATATTATCTGACATTATTTTTCTTTACCAAGCTTGAATATTTAGATATTCAAAAAAAATCAAACTCACACTCCAATAATTTTTATTCATAGACAGGTAACAAAATCTAATAATTCCAATATTTTACACCAAAAAAATTTGGCATGCAACCACCCCTACAAAAGAGAAGATAGTCTGAAGTCAATGACCCCCAAAAACACTTTCAAATGCTAATTCCAAAACTTATTAAATTCTGATTTTACTATGATTTCCAACCATTAGACTCCTAAAATTAGAATATTGAACTTGCACAACAAAATCTAAAAATGCAACTCTGAAAATGCACAAGTCTAAAAATGAAATCTAATGAGATGTTGATTTAAAATATGGTTTTCAAACCTGGAAGTACAAATATGACTTCACAAATGAATTCTAGGAAAGGACAATGACTAGGTCCTCAACCTAGCAATAGCTTCTTGAATTTTTTCTAATTTTTCCCAAGAAAATCATCCTTAGTTCTCCACAAACTGTCATAAGTACAACAAATTCACAAGCAGAGAAAATTCGTAAATATCGCAAAACACTGTCACAATAAATAGTTGAGCTCACTTTTTATTTATGTTGATCTCAATTTTGACTTCACATGTTCGTCGAAATTTCAACGAAAACTCTTTGTCACAATTTTCATAAAAAACCAGGTTCGTCAAAATTTCGATGAACATCGGGGATAAATTTTTAAAAAAATTAAAATTACACATTAAATATCACTAGTACCCAACAATACATCTAATTATCCATCTTTCGTCAGAAATTTTTGTTGGATTTTGCAGTCAAATGAGTTAGTGACTTATTTATGCCAAATTTCCAGAAATTACAACACTACAAGCCAACATCAAATCTAGGAAAATAAAATCAAACCAAGAATTTGAATATAATTTAGGTTTAAGCCACATGGGACTCATACGACGAAGGTAGCATATGTGTCCCCTTAGGCTAAGCTTTGGGACACATTTTTAAGAAATGCTTAGATTAATGTGAAATCAAGATTGAGGCCCTAAAACTTAGGTGGGACCCATATGCTCAAGGTGGCGTATGAGTCCTAGATCACTAAATTTGGGCCACACAATCCAAAAGTACATGAAATACGATTGGATGTTGGTTTATGTCAGGATTATCCTTAGAAAAAATGCATTAATTAAGGCTTGTGGATGCAAAATTAGGCCAAATAAGGCATAAAGAAGCCTAATTTATTAATGAAACTATAGATTAGTGTGAAAATGTGAAGGTACACTTTACAACACATTAAATAAGGCATAATTAGGTTCATTTAGTTTACAAGGGCCCAAGACCTAATTTGAATGTGTTAAACACATTACAACACTAAATCAAGGAAACATTATGCTCAATTCAATAGGGAGGGCCTAAACAAATGAAAAAATATAAGGGGACACATTTTTCGTCATTACATGCATTAATATGCTAACTTGATCGGTTGTACTTGTGTGATTTTACTAATGTTTTTGCATTTGTTCATTTTTCCAAGATCGGAGGTGCCCAACTACTAACTTTCTCTTTCATAATGAGTGGTCGAAGATCTTAGTGTAGTTATTTCCCAAACTAATCTACGCACATTTCAATTTTCTAAAGGGTCAATTAACACTTGTTTTCCATGTTTGGAATTGGTTATTGACTTATGCTCTCCCATTGCACCATACCATGAGGTTGGGGATTATAAATTGTAGCTAACTCAATTCCATTGTGTTACTTAGGAGGTGTTATGATGAGGGCCACACCGCCCAAACCCACAAAAATCACAAAAACATATACCAGCACAGAAGATGTAAGACAAAAAAATGACTTAATTTCAATTATTTTCAGATAAGAAATTACAGATTCAAAACTTACATGCTACAACCTCATGGGCTTGATTTATTACAACAAAATCAACTCTGGAAAGAATATCTACGATTCGGAGCCACAATGTGCACTATCAGGTCAACCTTCTACAACTACCACTTAACCCTTTTTATTTTCCTTAATAACCGCCCTAGAATGTTATAGAAAGTTCAAATTTACCCTTTTCATTTTGGCACCAAAAGTCTCACCGATATGAAATTCTTTTTTTAGACCAACTTCGCATGACCATAACTTTTGATCCGGGTGTTCGATTTGCTATTATTGCATATCATTGGAAAGCTCTCAATGAGCTCTACAACACCCAAATCCATTGTAGGTTGGTTCGGCCACTTTTTGAGCTATTTTGGGACCTCTAAAGTTTTATATCTAAATTTCAAGGTGGATTGGAGAAATTTCTTGGGACAAAAACTTTAATTTCCCCTAAATCGTGCATGGTATTTAGGTGATTCTTTCGTGACCGGAAATTTTTTTCAGCTCTGCTCTTTTGGGTAAATTTTCATGTCCATACGAGCCCATTTAGGCAAACTTACTAAAAATATTAAGTGCCTATTTTTCACTATTTTTTATGCCTGACAGTCTTATACCCCTTAAGTGCCATCATGGGACTCAAAATAACTAAAGAAAATAAAGGAAACATTTTTTTTGGGTGATGCAAGATTTCCCTACACCATTGGATGCTCCTACATCATGTTAATTTTTCATGTGTCTTCTACCCTTGTGCTACGTGAGCCTAGGGATGAAAAATACATAACACTTCCTTCCTTCTAGGAGACTTGCACATGATTTCATTACCTGGGGGATGATCTCAACCATGTGAACAAACGAGGTTTATAGAAGGTGGAGAACTAAAGTTGTGCCCTAATCTAGTCATGTTGTTTCTAGCAAAGTGTCGACATTAGGGTGATTTGTAGTTAAGACATGTAGGGTTGGTTTGAGTTTTGATTACCTCATTGGGGATCTTGATCCATGCTTGTGTTGGGTTGTTGTTCATGTACATGCCTCACACATGCTCTTGGTGTATTAAGGACTCCCCTAGTTTCATGTTCAGCCTAGTTTAAAACCTATGTTTTAGTTGTGGCTTGGTGTAGTGTAGGGATTAAGGATGACACCCATAAGCTACTCACCACATACTCCCTTAGAATGAGATAGAAATCCTCATGGTGAACTATGATAGTTCTTGAGTAGAGATAAGGTGAGCTCGTGGCATCTGTTGACGACCCTGTGCCATTAGATCTCTACCTATCTCCCTTCGTGAGAAAGGGTGTTGCTACTTGATTATCATGGAGTATTAACCCCTTGGGGTGGTGGGCCTACATCAATTTTTTAAACCTTTACTACTAATTCTAGGGTTGTTCATGTGTTGGCATGTCTTCTTGTGTGATACCAATAAGGGTCTTTAGTCGAGAGTCAATATTTTCCCATTGTCTTTTTGCTTGTGGTTATTTTTCCTTTGCTATAAGCCTTTCATTTCACAAGGGTGAATCTAGCTCCTCACAAAGGAAAATCCACACTATGGACATGCGAACTTTCCCTTTAAGGGGTGATTTTGTGTCATTGTCTAGTTCCCTTGCCTAGTCAGGTATCATTGACAAGCGATTCTACTTTACATAGAGGCGAATATAATTGTCTAGTCCACTCACCCGTTGGGTGATCTTGATTCTTTAAGAGGTGATTCCACCTTGTGTTTATACCTTTCCATAGATAGGTGATTTTGCTCCCCAAAAGTGTGAATCCACTCAAGTCATCTATACAACCTCATCACCCGACAAGTGAATCTACCTTTCTAAGAGGCGATTCTGTATCTAAACCTGTACCTTCCCATCCATACATTATCCCCTGGATAGGAAATTCTACTTCACATAGGGGTGATCTTACCATCATACCATCCATACATATCCATAGATAAGTGATCCCATGTCCTCAATAGGTGATTTTGTTTTGGTGGACCATACCCCATCCTTACATTACCTATTTGGGAAATCTTGCATCACATAGAGGTGATCTTGCTGTCAACCCATCCATACATTTACCTAGTTAGGAAAATCCACATTGTATTTTGGAAAACCCAAAACCTATTCTATAATATCATTGATCATAGGTGAACATGTGAACCTAGACATAGGTGATCTTCCTATACACAAGGGAAATTGCATTATATCCTAGATAGGTGAACCTATGATCTAAAGAGGTGAATTTTTTGTACACAGAGGTAGATCCACTTCTCATACAAAAACTAGAGAGTGAGCCTGTTTGACCACTAAAAGCTTTCATTGTTCCAAACCTATCCCCATGATCAAAATATTTTTATCATCATTTGATTTCTCATAATTATCATTTTCATGCATTTGCATTTTCTAAAAGTTATCCAATCATCCATTTAATGACATAAGTTCATCTTAAGACATCCTTAGTTATCATATCAATCATAAATCAGTCAATCCACACCCCTTAGATGTCAATTTAGGAGTTTTTTTTATCTAATTGGGTTAATTAACTGACCCTAATCATTTTCATCTTTACTCACTTAGGAATTCCATCCATCCCAAGTCAGTAATCACTTGCGGGCTCATCAATTCACTTCCATATAGAGGTGAATTTGTGCCATAATCATCCTTTTTTATCCACATATCCAATCCAATAATTATCATCCAATATCATCTGATTAAGCTCTCAAGTATAGTTTTGGGTCAATCCAATCAATCAATCTAATCGATTAACTTCATCTGATCTAATCAATCAGTCAATCCAGTCTAAACAATCATCCCATCACCTATCCAATCAATTAATCCATCATCCTAGCAATCTTTCAATCAATCTTCTGAATCATCACTTAGTTGTATCCTAGAGGTTCACATCATCTTTGTCTTTTGGTCATCAATACTTTCATCTCCATTTACACTTGATCACAGGAAAAAAAGCTCATGGAACTACATCAGTCCCAAGCCGGTCAATCACAATATCCGAGGTCCCAATCTACCCACTAATGGTGGATCACAACATTCGAAATATCCAGTCAATATTCAAGAATTGAGGGTATGGTCAATCAACTTGAGTTAACTATCGATGAGTACCTTAGCAATCCCACCAATGTCCAAATGACTGATTGCCTCCTGATTGATCATGGAGATAACATCCTTACTACATTTCTTGCTAGGGGTGCTAAACCACCACCTGGGTTTGACATGATGCAATGTGTTAACCCCTTACCACATCAATCATAGGATCACTAAAACTATCAAGCTAATCTAGGATCGTTAGTACCTCAGGTTACCTTGTAATACATGTGGTATCAAACGAGGTTCAAAAATGATGTCTGCTATCGCATACCATCTCCCTTTATTTAGATTTCGGTCATAGGAGTGGCACCCGAAGGAAATAATCCATAACCTTGGTCATATGTAAACTCCACCCACACCACCTCTTCCACAAAATCAACCCAATCAATCATCAAGGAACACTATGGGAACTACATCCAATGTTTTAGTTTTTGTGCCTCCTCATATCCCCCTCATTCACACATGCCCATTATCATTACCACTACCACCATTCAATCCTAATCATCCTATCCAACAACCATCATCTTATCATCAACCTCAACCATAACACCAATCGCAACCTCAACCTTAGCCACAACCGCAACCTCAACCTTACCCACAACCGCAACCTCAACCTTAGCCACAATCACAACCTCAACCTCAACCTCAACCAAAACATCAACTTCTTCGACAACATCAACTTCAACCCCAACCACAACCACAACCTCAACCACAAATCAATCTACAACCACAACAACCCCCTTCACAATCCCAATGCAAATTTGTAACTCAATACCAATATCAACTGCAACCCCACCTCATTATTTCTCACCTCACTACCATGAACCTCCAAACTTTGTAGAACCACCTCTGCAAAATACTTATTACCAACTGCCTCCTCCACCTAGCACTTCTAGGCAACAGTACATCATATCCAATCCAAATCCCAACTATCAATATAATCAACAACATTGCAACAACCACCACCCTACTTTAATCCCCAAAAACCCACACCAAAAACCTACCAACAACAACCGAATCTGCAACAACCACTGTACATCCTTCAACAACAATCAGCATATAATTATCAACCCAATCCATCCTATTATTAGCAAGCACCATCCCAACAAGTTGCTTCCTCATCTTATTACCAACCACGAACATCCCAACAACAAATTTACACCAATCCACAACCAACTTACACAAACTAATACCAAGAAGTCTCTTCATATCCTCAACCATCATACAACCAATTGCTTCCACCACCACCTCCATATCATTAATATGCTTTGTATGATCAATCTATTATGTTAGGTCCTCCCCCATCTACACCTATCAAAAAAGAATGGGAGGACATGAAAGCTGTCCTGAAAGATTTGCAAGTTGCTACCTCAAAGAATTCCTCCAAATTTGAGGACATTTGTCCTTATCCTTTTGATCCATCAATTTCTACAATACCCTTCCCAAAGCATTTTTAAATTCCAAATTTTGATAATTACAAGGGAAAGGGAGACCCATGAGATCACTTATAGGAGTATTACATGAAATGTTAGGAGGTTTTATACAATGAAAACTACCTCCTTTGATTGTTCCCCTATAGCTTAATGGGGAAATCCTTGGAGTGGTTCGTGCATCTTCCACAATGGTCAATTTACACACTTTCTAATTTGTTAGAAAAAAATTTCACACACTTCTCTTTTAACCTAGAGAAGGATATAGATACCATGGATCTGATGAAGGACAAACAATGTAATGGAGAAACATTCACTAGCTACTTGCTAAGGTGGCAAGCTTTAGCCAATCACCTCAAGTGTAGTCTTGCTAAGAAGGAGTTGGTAAGAATCTTTGTTGAGAACTCCCATCTAGAGTTAGCGCACAACCTATGTCTCCATTGTGTATCTACCTTTTCTATTATTTTTAAGGAAGATAAGGATAAACAATATGGTGATAAATCCCACTATTGGAACAAGAAAAAATGAGATTAATGATGATGTCACTAACACTAACCATGTACAAGTAGCTAGTGCCTCTCAATTGCAACAAAACATCCCCCAACAACCAAGAACAAATGTCATATCCGTGCCTCAAGGGGCACCTTGTCCTCCCATTCAATAATTGGTTAGATTAAGGTAATGCCAAGTGCACATTCACTCCCCTAGGGGAGTATTTAGATGCAGTCTTTAGGAGATTGGTGCAAGATAATCCCATGGTTTATCCAATAGTCAAACCCTTTGATGAGTCCAAACCCAAGCCAAATCGGTATGAGGAAAATTATTATTGTGATTATAAAAAAATCAAATGTCACTCCAATAAATGCCAAGGTCTAAAGAATTACATCCAAGATCTCATTGATCGAGGAGAAATAGTGGTTAAAGGAAATCAATCTATGTTATCTAATGCTCAATTGTAGATTTACCAAAGTTCTTTTTGTAACCACAACCAACCTTCTAGCACTTCTAATGCAAAAAATGGATCCAACAACAATAACAATCAAAAGAATAACACCAAAAATATCAATTATAATAAAATACCATTTAATTATGACAATATAGTTGGGTGTATTACGTAAGTGGATCCATGAGTCTCCATGATCTGTCAAGGGTAAGGACCCTCAATGTGTTGTCACCATGCATCACACCTGCATATCAGTTCTTGGACCATCCACTTCATCCCAACAGTCTCTTGTGAGCTCACAATACAATATCCTTGATCATCTAGGAAAGACCACCACACAAATATCTATTTTAGATTTTCTAAAGTCTTCTTCTATCTATTGAGAAATCCTCACCAAGGCTTTATAGGATACTCAAGTACCAAATGACATAGATCCTACTTATTTCTAGGCTCTTGTAGGACGTTTATCATCCACCTACTAGTTGGGATTCAGTAAAAATGATTCGCCATCTAAATTGATCCTGCCCACAATCATGCCCTTCATATAGAGGTCCTTGTCACCAAGAATAAAATTAAGTGAGTCTTGGTAGATAATGGCTTTGCACTCAACTTGTGTACATTGAAATAGGTGGGGTACACTCATGCCGACTTAGATAACCAAGTGATCACTATTAAGGCTTATGATAATGCAAAGATGGATTCAGAGCCCGTATCATTTGTATTCCTATTCAAGTTGGACCTATTATATAATACACAACTTGTCATGTTCTTGATCTTGAATTACTATATAACCTCCTCCTCAGTCAACCATGGATTCACGACATCCAAGCCATTCCATCCACTTATCATCAATTTCTAAAGTTCCCACACAATGGAATTGAAGTTACTATACATTATGATCCATAACCTTTTGAGTATTATCGTGCTCTTGAGACCTCCTTTCTACATTCTCACCATTGTATGGCAATAGAAGTG